>JZKD02S1795742.1:282927-305423 GCA_000966675.3 Picea glauca
TATGCCTATTTAATGGATTGTATACTTGTTTCATTTTCAAGACTTTGTGTTTGTCTAATTATGGAATTGTATGGATTATGTATGATTTGCACATATGAATGTATAAACTCTATAATTTGATCTGAAGGATAAAAAAACTCCATATTGATATAATGTATGTAATTGCATGGTTATAGGTAGGAATCGGTAAGGAGAATGAATGGTTGTATGCCTATGATCTCCTGTTTGCACAATAGTATATCTGTTGTAGTGGGTTTTCCTGTGGAAGGAAACCAAAATTATAAGTTAAAGAATGAATGTTAAATCTAATTTGAAATAAAGTAATGTAATCTCCTTTAAAAGGGTTAATGAATTAACTGTAATTCTTGTGTATGGGAAGCCAAAGAAGGTCGTTAACCCTGCATTTTCCCTCTCCATTACATGGAAAGTTTGCAGGATATTTGTTCCTTGGTTAGGTGTCTAGGTAGTAGGATTATTGCTTGCTGGAAATGGATGAGGAAGCATGTGAGAGTAAAGTTGAAACCCTGCGGGAATATACCGGAAATGATTACAAATCTAGTAAATCTAGAGATAAACCTTAACCTGTTGCCTGGTTGGGAAAGGTTCCAGGAAGGGTTCCACTCCATTTTCCTTATGAGTGTTTGAGTGGAAGGATGTTTATGGAGTGTTCCTATGATGTCATAGTGATGCAATTCAAACCAAGTGTCATATAGTTTAGCCAATAGGAAGTGGACAGGTGTTAACACTTGAGTGGGCGAACTAAGGAATGGGCCTGCGATATTTACACACCCTTGAGGCCAGGGGTAGATCCCAATTGTTGGATCTGGGGGGTCAAGATATCTTGGATATTTATATCTTAGAAAATATCAGGAGAGAGTCACTGCACCAGAGAACTAGACCACTGTACAAGTGGATATCTGTTTGCAAGGGCCTTGGCAAAGACCGAGGTTTCGATGCCCGATGAGGTTGTCTTGATGCCCCATGGGGTGAGGTTCCTGATGGGTGTGTGTTCCCAGTTGGGGTATGGTTACTGGGATCATACCACTGGATAAACGAAAATGGGGAGGACCTTTGGTTTCGTTAGTGTGGGGATCCACTAGATCCTGATGCTCGATTGGGCATAGAACCACCTTCGAGTCCTGTCATTGGTTGTGCAACGTGCTTGTCATCCATTGGTCGGGATGTGTCATGTTGGAGGGTTATGTGTCTTGACATGTCAATCCATGTCAGATGGTATGGGTGGTGTGGAACCATGTGGGTGCCACGTGGAGATAGGTGGTAGAAGGCTTGAAAACTTGAAGAGGCCATAACTTTTGATCCCAAGATCGATTTTGAGCATGGTTATAGTCATTGGAAAGATGTCGATGAACACTACTAGATTATGAGATCAAAATTGGATTTATAGGAGTGATTAAGAAAGGTGAACACTTTTACATCCCACTGGCCTAAGAGGGTTTAGGTGGTTGGGTGCGTTACAGAGTGGTATCAAAGAAGAGTTCAAACTCTAGGACTAGATGGGCCAAAGGTAGACCACAAAGACATGTTTGTATAATCCCACATTGAAAATAATTGAGCCTACAAGAATTAAGGAATAACAGAGAAGAAAATGATTTGTTCCAATGAATGAAGGCATTAAGACTGTGCAGACTAAGAACCTAGAATTGACCATTGGTGAGAACCCTTAGATGTTGAATGGATTCCAGAGAATGAATGAACATATTTAATAAGTTGTAAGGCTATATATCAACATGAGTGGACTGAGTTTTTTACAATTATGATTGTTGTTTATGTAAGGGATAAGACCCTTATGGATAATTCCTTGTGATTAACTAATTGATTACGAGATGCAATGGTTAATCCATTCAACATTGCAGTGGAAGATGTCTGCTGCTAACTATCCTCTTATGGGTAAGTGGATGAATTTGTGGATGAAAGGGGCTGCATGGGCCCCATATTTATGAAAGAGGACAACATAATTATGATAATGTCCATGAGACCTATTATGTGAATGACTATAAGCTCTCATTAGAAGGATGATATTGAGATCAAATGAATGTGTATGAATGATATAAAAATGTGCAAGTGGTGAACACACACACACACACATGCCTAAAGGCATGGTATGACTACCTGAATAAGTGAAATGTGAAGCAATAATAATGCTTTTCGTATTTTGGGAAGAATTGTTGATTAATCAACTGATTTTGACTGGAAGGGTTTGATTGTTGTTTGAAAACTGGCTTGAAGGGGATGCATGCCATTCTTTAGAAAAGGGATAGCATGAAATGATAAAAAAGAAAATGAGCAAGAATGCTTTGCTGTTATGAAAGAAGACAATATTATTGTGATTATGCCTTTAAAATTTTATGTAAATGGTTGTGGGAAAATAAAAATTTGAAATGATTTTAAATAGATGTGCATGTGTAAGTTATAAAGGTGTGTGTGAAGTGCATGAAAATCACATTGTGAATGAAATCTCATAGAACAGATGCACATGTTTGAACGTGTGGTTTGAATGTATGCATACCTGTATTCCTTATAGAAATTGTAGGAAAGAAACTAAAATGATGGAGATGATGCTAACTCATGGGTTGATATCATTTCAGATGATGATGGATATGCCACAAGAGAGTTGCATGTTGAAGAATCCCCATGTGGGTGGACTGTAGAAGGACTCTGCCAGGAGATATGAGCTTTGAAAATTAATGATTGTTGGAGATTAGGCAGTGGGTTGCAAAACAAACCTGTTTGTATAAGAATTATGGATTACATTTAAATATAACACATATGTGAAAGACATGCAAATTAAGGATAACCATTTTTTATTTCCATATATGGTCAATGTGCATGGATGTACTATATTGAAATTGAAATTGTAGGCTAGCCTTGATGTGTTAGCGTGTTGTTTCATTCAGGGAAGGAGAACTCTCTAAAATAGGAAAAGTCAAGACAGACTTGACTGAGACTACTCAAGAAATGGAGTAGGTAGGCCCATAAATAGGGCAAGATGAATAAATAATGTGGAGAAGGGGGGACACCCTTCTCACTCTAAACTGTGA
This sequence comes from Picea glauca, assembly GCA_000966675.3. Taxonomy (NCBI): domain Eukaryota; kingdom Viridiplantae; phylum Streptophyta; class Pinopsida; order Pinales; family Pinaceae; genus Picea; species Picea glauca. The sequence goes on from JZKD02S1795742.1 coordinate 285,987, forward strand.
ATTGTTTAGCAGAGTTGTATGCTTAAAAGAACAACTGTGAAAGCAAAGGAATTAGTGAAGATGTTTGAATGAATAACCTGGTTAAAGCCATAGTATGCAAATGGTAGATAGGTCACGGAAATAGATCAACCATGCCGAGAATTACAAAATTGAGCAAGAGGAGATGAAAAGGGGAAAACCCCTTGAATCCTTTCTTGTTGTTTATTGTGTTTCTATGGGATGAACAACTGAGGTGATGTTATGTGTAAATGTTTTAGGCATAAAAATGTTGATGGATATATAACAACAAAACAACTGAAATATGTTTATGTTTGCACCTAATGAACACATTGGGGAATAATGTGGTAGAGTGCAGTTAGATATGCTAGGGCATATTTGAAAAACGTTTGTTGATTTTTAAAAGTGCCATGACACTTATATTTTGATTTAACATGACAATTGATATAATTGTGAATGTGATGATGCTTGCTATGTGTAGGAAAAAGAATGGAGTTGTTGGGGAAGGCAACTACCAATCGTGGACACTCTTAGGCAGAGGAAAAATACAAGAAGGCTTCTATTGAAGGATTGATGAAGGGACCCTATGAGTTCCCATGAAGCATCAAGCCGATGAGGTAACTTTAGAAGGACCGTTGGAAACCATGACATGTATACAATTTTCATGCCCATATGGCATGATATTTGAAAGGGATTGGGTAAGGATCCCTTTTGAAGTTTTTTTATATATTTGATGATATAACTTTAACTTTGATTGGTTATTGTATGTCAAAATACCCAAGCAGGGTATGATTCAAGAAAGAGAAATTGAATGAAAAAGGGAGGAACCTATGGCAGGCAAGGATGGTTACAATCCTTGCATTGAATTCATGAAAACATGAGTGTATGGATGCATTTAAGTGAAGATTTTAATTCTCATAATTTACTATTATGTTAATCTGACTTGAGGTTATGATTAGATTTAGGTAGGAGACATACTCCTGCCGTGGCAATAAATGAAAATAAGTAGCTATGGGGTGAGAGGTTGGATACAATTTCTAACTCACCATGGTGGAATGCTTAACATAGATATGTGGCATTCCGTAGGAAATACAAATATGCATTATGTGAATGTTTCCATGAGTAATTGACACATTGTCTTAATTGCATAAGATGATTGATTACATCATGGGAAGCTTGGTATGATGAAATAATGCATGTGCAAGGAATGATAATTCCTTTTATTTCATATCATTAATAGATAAATATGATGCAATTGTTAGTATGCACAATTATAAGAACTGTTTGTGAGCCACTACACGTGTACAATAAAAATATAATGTGCATGGAGCATAGGTGTTTTTTAGACACCCCCACCCCCCCTAAATTTATATGTATAATAATGGGCGAATCCCCATGATACATAGGAAAAATTGAAGGCTATTTTATCAATAATATAATATTCATATATAATTTTTTGGCAAATGTTTTAGTCAATTATACAATCTTGTAAAATCTTGGTGAATCTTTCACTAAATTATAAACTCTTGTAAAATATTGGTGAATCTTTCATTGAATTATAAAACCTTGTAAAGACTTGGTGAATTTTTTGATAAAGTATAAAACCATAAATAATAATAGGAAAATGTGTTCATTAAACTATAATATACTCATTTTAATATTTGGAAAAAGAAACATAATTTGTCCATCCTCTAGACAATGCTGCAAGCATCAAGGATTATGTTTGTCAAGATTCTTGCTGTACACTCTTGCATATACCTCTATCAATTTTGATGATATTTCACCACAAAGTTCATATGTGTTGATTTTGATCACCACTTTTGTCAAGCTCATGATATATTAATCTCTTCTCTACCACTTATATTATGGATTCTTTATTATTGATTCATTGGTTTTGAAAGGACCCTTCAAACAAGTTCATCATAGGATGTTCTTAAATAGGAGTGCACATAATTCTATCCATCAATAACTCCAAAAGGATAAGAATATTGATAGGTCACATTCCATGCATGATTTCCTCTCTAATCATCCATTTGTACTAAAAAAGGACCCCTTTCCAACGAAGAGAGGTTTCTTTTATCCCTTATATTTTTATTGTCTTATAAAAAAGTAAAGGGACACATAACTTTGTAATAAATGCTGGGCATAGATTAGGCCTTAAAAAAATAGATAGTCGTAGTTATACTTCCATAATTACGCATGAACAATAAGAGATGTAGATTAAGTAAGGACTATTATGCCATCATGTATATCTATACCCGACAGTAAAACGATGCATATTCAAAGTCCTATCACCCATTTTAAGCCCATTAAGGGTAGCACATGCAATGTCCATCAATTGGATATTACTACGTACTGACTCCCAAAATTGAGTTGCAGATAACAATATTCCCATGACAAAATTGCACATGATAAAAAAAATCCCATGAAAGAGTTGCATGCCTAACCAAATCTTATAGTTGTATTCTCATTTAAATTCAACTCCATTTTTTATTTTTATTTTTTTTCATTGTTTCCCTCTTGACACTTATGCCACCATCCTCTCACCTTGCCATTCCTCCAACTCTTGATGCTCGCTTCTTGGTAGATCTGCAACCGGACAATAGATCCAACCACACCTGACATACCCATCCATCATATCCAAGCATCCGATCCATCCACACACAACTCATCCTCTACTTTTTAACTCTCCCATGGCATTCAACATCCCTTAGGGATTTAAACCCTAGCTCTGTACTCTGGAAGTCGTGTCTTTATTTTCATCATCATGAACCATCGCTTTGATACGAGTTGCTAGGAAATAAAATTGCAAGAGAAATAACTATATCAAGAACATCACAACAACCAAACATAAATCACACCAGATTATCCTTGAAAACCCTTACAAGAAAAACCAACCAACAATAGATCTATTATTGCCCTTGGTCAAATCCAACCAAGCTGACCAATGTCCTGGCCCTGACCAAGTGAGCCTTGACTGCTCAAGTATTGATACATTACAATGGAGTATCACAAGCCTTTTATAGGATTTCATTGCATGTAATCCACAAGCTCAATAGTATGGGTCACCAATAACATGTGTCTGAAACCACCACTATTGACCTAACAACTTTAACTCTTTCACCAAGTCAAATTTACCCTAACATTGCCAAGCTTGAGAAATGATCTACTCAAAGAAGTTTCGAAAGGTAGATAAATGTTGTTGTGCAAAATAAACAAATATTGCCTCTCCAATGCTACAATAATTCCCTCTCCAACTCTTACAGTGTCAAATCCAATAGCAACACTCATAAAATTTGCTGCTGTTATGAGTTTTCAACTCCAAACTCATGCCCAACACCAACAAACAATAAAGAAAATAGTTTATATGATTTTATTTAGGGTTTAGTAGATAATAGGAGGGGGGATCCATTAGGAAATCATAGAAGGGAGTATTCTTATGCACTATTGCAAAAAATCCTAATTTGTCTTGATTTTTCCCAAGTTTTTCAGGTTGCTGAGTTTTCAGAGTTTTTTAGGCCTGAGTTTATGCTTGTTGAGTTATGATGATTTTTCTGTATTTTTCCAATTTCCTAGGTTGATGACCCTTGTCGATTTTTTACTAATTACAAGTTTTTCAAAATTGGTTTTAGTTTTTATTTTTATTTTTAAATTAATTCAAATTTTCTTTATTTATTTTATGCATCCGTTAGTTCCACACATAATGTATCCCTGGGCATCCCTCCCCTCACGAGATACTTCTTGGTGTACTGGATGTGGGCTTAAGGGCTGGAAGCATACACCTTTGAGTCTCCTGCATACCCTCCCATTTTGGGTATAGCTGAGCTGTACCTGGGATGTACCCCACATCGCCAAAATGACATCCCCATACGGAGCATGTACCTGAGGTGTATGTACATGTACCCATGTAACACTAGTTTATACTGCATCAACTTTAAATGCCTATGAGTTGTTTAATAAGAATTAAAACAAATCATATTATATGGAAATTTTGGGTTCTGCAAGCTCATTTGCACTTTGGTGTTTTTCTTTTTTATAATTCTGGCATCATTGTGGTAAGCAAATGTCTACCACACTTTATTCTGCCCATGGAAGAAGAAATGTGGCTAGAATTGATCTTTCCTAGCCACAACCTTGATTATAGAGGGCAGTGACTTGGATTAAATTAGCTTTGATTATAGAGGGCAGTGACTTGGATTAAATTAGCTTTTGAATATTTTGACATATGTTTGAGTCAGTTTGGCCTCATATCCGTTATGCATCTTTGACATGGGCTTGGCTTGGGTGTGAATTATAATATAAATCGGTATTGAAAGTTAATTTCTATGTGTCTATTTTCCATGAATCCATCTGATTTTATGGTGGGACTGTTATTAGATTTGTTTATGGTGGGACATGCATCTATATTTGTTTATATATTCCGATTTTATGGTGGGACATGCATCTTTATTTGTTTATAGATTCTGCTATATATCTTTTGTACATGCCTCTATATCTGTCACATGTTACAACTTAAGGGGAATGCCAAAAGAGCCAACTTTGTGAAGAATATGGGGAATTAAGAAATAGAGGATCACAATTGATGATGTAATTTTCCATAAATATTGACATACCGTAAGCTAAGAAGAGTTTAAGCATAGCCAGGCTGGAACATGTGAAAATAAAAAATAGCTTAAACCAAATGACCACAGTGGAAGAACATGCAAATGAAATAGACGAATTTCATGCTAATTTAGATTTATGTATTTATTTTATAGCATTTTATGCTTGCTATGAATGCACTATCATGGGAGCAATTTTTTTAGTATGCCACCTAACTAACATCTTGGTTGATAAAGAAAGCAACTCCCTTGCCTTTGATCTTCTAATTGTGTAATATTTTTCTACAACCCCAACATTTGCAATTGACAACCAACCTGTTATCTGCATGAGGACTCCAATATCGTAGTGGATTGGGTGGACATCCAAACTTTTATGAAGTGAATCTCTTTTATCTGTTTTTACCATAATAATGTGTGCCTACAATTATTTATGGGGTCTATTAGAATCATGCCAGCCCATGAAAGAGTTGCACATGTGTCTGATTTCCATGTTTCACAAATGTTAAGCTCACATACGTTCAGAGAATGCTACTGAACTCTATGGATGAAGTTGGAGGAAAAATGTTGGGATTATTAAAAAACAGAGTATATCAAAACTGCTAAAAATGGCCCAATATCTAGTTTTAGAATAGATAAATGAAATGTATACAAAGTCAAGAACTTCCTTGTAATCATGTTAAATTGTTATAACTCTTTTTTTTTATGATGCAACTCTATGTATTCATGTCGAGATTTAATAAGTTTAGTGCATATGTCAATTATTTATTTGATAAATCTAATACACTTGTCTCGGCTATGCCTACAAATGAATTCATAATGCAGGAAATTTGGAGGAATTAATGTTGTGGTGTGGGACGAGTTTGATCTTGAAGTTGACATGAGGAACAAAGGAGGTTGTAAACTAGAGTTTACTAAAAAAAAAAAGAACTTCCAAAGATATTAGTTAAAGACTAAATTTATGGTACTTTGGAAAGTGCTTGGAGTATTAGATAAGACAAAGTACATAACTTTGAGTTCAATTACTCCATGATGAATGTAAATAACTATTTTTTTATCATAAACCTAAATTAGAATCTACTAGTAATACAATGCAAATCAATCTTGGACAAGGAAGAAGAATAATTTAAAATGTTATCCATTGAATGGAATATTAAAGTGAAATACCATTGGGAGCCCTATTTTCGACACAAAGGCAGAAAAAAAACATTTTTATATAACATCACCACTAAGGCAACATTTGGGGGATTTTCAAGTATAATGGAAGTCATATTAAGAGTAAGTAATAGTAGGGCATTTTCGTGACTCAATTGCACTAATATACTGGACCCTACATACCATCACAAGAATAGGAATGCTTTGAAAAGCTTGGAAGCGGAGTACGGTGCTATCCAATTCTGGTTGTTGAATTCATGAAAATGAGTTAGCTAAGTAATGGCAGGGCCTTTTTCTAACTCAATATATTGATATGTTCAACCCTACAAACTAAAATTGGTGTAGGAATGCTTGAAAACTTGGGGAAGGGCCTTTTCGTAACTCAATCGACTGATATGTTCAACCCTACAAACTAGAATTGGCATAGGAATGCCTTGAATATGTTCAAACTTCAAGGCTACAAACTAGAATTGGCATAGGAATGCCTTGAAAACTTGGGGAAGGGTATTGAGGATGTTATACAATTGAAGCTCTTAATCTAATGAGAGGGGTCAAATTCTTAGCCTCAATAACAAAAGGCTACATTGAAGACAACATGGCATTTACAAAGAAATTTGTGTATAGTTATAAAAGCAATTTGTGATAGTGGGGCATTGATACCACATTGCTTATGGATAATTCCATACCTTTTGAAATGAATGAAATTCTCAATATGTTCAAGAGCATAAGTTTCCAAGTATTCAAACCATTCAATGACTAAGAATACATCAACGACAGCAATTTTAAAAATGTATAGTCAACTAACAAAATGACGGTAAGTTAAAAATTTTAGCATTTGATTTTTCCTTTGCCCAAAATCATCTACAGGCTAGACTAGCAATGTCAAAATGTTGCCTCTTATCAGCCTAGACTAGCAATATCAAAATGTTGCCTCTTATCAACATACATTTCAAGTTGTTTAGCCTTTGTGACACTCTAAAGTTATGATTGTTGCCTAGATTAATGTTGGCAACGACCTTCTACTCACACTTATAACCTTCAACGTTGATAGGATTTGAACATTGTATGCCAAAAATTGTGGCCGCAAAGATCGCTAGGGTGCAAACATTATAAGTAAATGAAATTTTGGTCATCTTTTGCTTCATAGGAGCTTGGAATGTACAATGGAATTTATTTGATTGGGAAGAAAACCTGAAAAAGTCATTGAAAAATATCTGAAAGGTATAGTTTCTGCCAAGTTTAGATGAGTTCAAATAATAACTTCAATGGTATATAGAAATTGCCTTGATATTATTCATGTTTGTTTGTGTCTCGATCCTAGGATTTTGTGTTCTCTGAATTGTATGACTCAAACAAAGGACTTTTTTATTTCTAAATTCTCTGACCTGTTTGATTTAGACAAAGAACTCTTACTTCAAAGAATCCAAAATGGGATAACTTTATCAGTATGACATCCTTCTGATAAATGTTTCAACCTGGACATGGTATGGATGACCGTGTCATACCCTATCCCTTCAATGATTATGCAAAAAGTATGGTTCAAGGGGCTACTCTTCATAAATTGATTGGTGAAGGTCACTTTTCATATTTCTTCTTCTACAATCAATGCCATATGGAAATATTTGTTACCCTCTTTGGAATTCCAATCGATACAATCAATGAAACCTTAGTTACAGTGTCAATAGAAAATGGATAGTTGTAAGGAGATGACTAAATATGTCTTGCAAAATACTTTGCAAACTTGAAGCATTTTGTAGGGTTATAGCTATAGGTTCCTACTGGTTTTTTAACTAAGAGGGACTCTGCAACACAATGACCAAATCTGGTAACATAAACTATAGCTTTGGTGAATAATCATACATGTAAATTTGTGTGATGAGAGCATTACTTTGTCAGGACGGTAGCTTCAGAATATCATATGCATCGTGCATATATTATTGTTTATATTGGAAGAGCTAACAGTGCAAATGATTGAAGCTGAGCACTTGGAAATCTATTCCAGAATTGGAGGATAGAAAGGGAGAATTTCTTGCAGAGAAATTATGTTTCCAGATTTGTCTTGGTTCTCTCATAAAGTAGCTTCTTTTAGCTAATGTGGAACATGCAAAAATTTGTATCTATATTTTGAGTTTGATCAACAAAGTTTTCAATTATGACTATGACAAGGCAAGACATCTTTTGCAAGTGCACAATGAGGATCATTTTTTTTAAATTGTGAAGTAAATAATATTAAAATGTTGTGCAGTATGATCATAAGACTAATCTCTTACAAGAATTTGTGCAGATTGGTGCAATACTTGTATATTTTGCTGGTAACATTGCAAAAATTTGCTTCTCTAGTAAGAATGATACCTGTCAAAAGAAAAATAACAAACTAAATGAAGGGGGAATAGAAAATAGAAACTAATGCAACTAATCCTCTTTTCTCAAGCAAAGCTAATGAGCCAAGTATTTGAGAATAGGAAATCCTGAACCACAATGCAACTGCAATTGCTAGCTTCTAAAAATGATTGAAAGATAATTTGTTTCTTTCTCTTCCCCTCAACATTGTTTAACACAAATCTTGTTTCATGGATAGCCCAAAATATCTACAACTCTACACGAATGTTCCGAGAGTGTGTTTGTGACATGTCTCCTGCAAAGAACGTATACACCCTTTTTATTGATTATAATCCAACTACAACCAGGTTTCTTTTTAACCATCTTTCCTTTTATCATGTTCTGTACCTTTTCTATGCCATCCCACTTACCAATAGTAGCATATAGGTTTAAAATCATGACTTAAGGTATAGGGTTCTTAGAGTCCAATTTAAAAAGTCTTTCTATTACAAGTTTACTAACTCTATATTGGTACATGTTACCCCCTCATGGGTGACAACTTTTTGGATACCCTAGAAAGTGTGTCATGTTGTTGATTGCATGAGGTGTCATGCTCATCTTCACCAGATCCAGATCAGCTCACCCTGGAAAAGAAGATATTAAGATTGGTATATGTTTCTTAAAAGGGCACACTCAAATAGTCCTTTTACCACAAAAGGACATCTTTAGTTACATCTTTCCCTGGCACAATGGTATGCCTTCTCTTGAAGGTGTATAAAGGCAACTTAGAGACTAAAATAAAATATAACTATCATAATCATTGCACAAAAGTAGTATTTATGTGAGGGTGTTGGGGATTTTCCACTCTAATTTTAATAGGCTTGAATTTAAGAATGCATAAAAAAAAAATGACAATTTGAAGCAAAAATGGTCCTTTATGGCATTAATACCCCCAAAAATCAAACTTAGGACACAAAATGAGATTTTAGATGACAAGGTATGAGATTTAAAAGTAGAAAACAAAGGGTCTCACAAATTAGAATAAAAAATATAACCAAGTCAATGGTTACATGCCGATTTAGTGAAAGCTAGTAGCGAATGTAGCCCCCAGTAGTGTTCAAGTCCTATCAACAACACCATTGAACACTACAACAGTTGGGGCCAAGTGAAAATCTAGGGAAACTTTGACAGAATAGATACCTCACACTTGCAGCTACTTAGCCGAAGGAACTAAATTGAATGGTGCTAATGGTTCCCCATCATGATAAGAGTAAACTAGCTAAATTAGCTAAGGAGCACCCACGATGCTACATCTATGGCCCATTAACATGAACATATAAAGTTATAGCCTAAGAAAAACCCATGATGTCGCTACCCCTAAAGGTCTTAATTTCTTGGATGTTTGCTTCACAAGCTAAAAGCACACAAGCATTTCATGTTAAAATGTAGCATTTTCCTTCTTTGTATGATAGAGGATGTATTACTAAACATTCTAATGTGGGTAAGACACCATTTATTGACCTGCATATCATAACCTCTTACTTTGAACTATGGTAGGACGAAGGTAAGTTAGATGTTATGGCCATGGTTGGTACAGATTGGAAGGTAACTTACATCCACACATATCTAAAGAACTTACAAGCTTACCATAAGTTACAAATTTTCAAAGAATCAAGTATTCTTATAAAGTGATCAACTAATTTCCAAATGGACTTGAAATTCCAACTGACAAGCCATATTTACAGAGAATTAAAAAAGGGTCTTAAGAGGACAACATGATCAAAATGGTCATATTACAAACTCTATCACTTGAAAACAAACATCACCTGGGATAGACCAACAATGTTGTACCCATCCTTTAGTTCTGGCATGGCTTTCACCTGAAAACAAAGGAAATTGGAATTAGAATCTATTTACAACCTGGAAGTTATAACATCGATCGGTGATAAAATGGACTAGAAAATGAACCACAAATTGATTATCTACAAAACCAAAGCTTAATTAAGACAAGAATATCAAGATCGAAAAAAGGATAGAGGGATAAAGAACAACAACAATAAAACAAGTCACGGGGAAAAATCTCACTATCGTGTGTAATCAGTGGATAATCAAATGCACTGAGGTTGGTAAACCAATACCATTCTTTACTTTTCTTTGGAATAATGACCATAACATGAATTTTACAACTGATCATAGTTGGACCCTTATGTTCCATATTGGTCTTATCGACAACATGGACATATTTTGCTTCCACAAAGATTGTCTCCGAATTTTGGAATTTGGGCGAATGAATGTATGAAACTTGGTATATGGGTTCCAAAATTAAGGTGAATGAAAGTGTGACCCTAAAATATACCAAATGGGAGGGAGAATTCATTACCAACAAGTCCCATATTTCTGTAAATGGAACGAATGATGATGTTTCTGCATATGGAAGAAAGCAACAAAAAGCTGAAGTGTTGATTATAAGACTGATAAAAGAGGCATGGGAGCTTCTATTGTCATCAACTAATCAGGAAGCATCAAATTTATTTAATGGAAGCTATGTGGGTATGCATTTTATAAAATTGTGTTGCATAATTGCTGAAGGGAATTTAGGGAAGAATTTCCTCAACCAGAGTTATTTTATAAAATCACATTATGGTATTATTTGAATGCATTAATGAGAATAAGATACCACTAGGTGTGGTAAAGGCTGGAGGCCTATCACAATTATCAAATCTTCTTAGCTTTTGAATGCACCCACTAACATAATATCATGTCATGATTAATTTGGTTATGAGGTAATAACCAAAGCAATAAAGGGTATGAACCTGTTATAGGAATGGATGCCAGAAAAGCTATTCATGTATGAGACCATGACATGGTTGGTTATGGCAAGATGTGGATATTGAACTTAGGCTACATACCACACAAATATCCAATGAAATTTCTACCTTTAAATAATACTTGGAATGCAATATTTTTTCTAACACTAATGAACACCACATAATTACATTTCTGGTGTAGTATTCGGGTCGAAAAGGAAGGCATCCAAATAATTGAGAAGAAAATAGGAAGTGTATGGAGAATGTGTCAAGGCATTGACTAGACTTCTAGTTTACCAATGGTGATATACATGACTTAGATATAGAGCATTATGAAAATCAATGCAAAGGTGCATTGAATAGATATGCATTGAAAGTTGCACTCATGCATAGTAAGTAGTAGAGTTGCACTTATGCATGATAGAATTGTATACTTAAATACATTCATTGAATGCGTTTGTGAGTGCATGCATATATGTTATTGAATGAAAATAATTATACTAACAACTAAAATGTTACAACTGTTACTAACTCATGGAGTTGAGAACATTTCAAGAATTGTTATATTTTGCAAGAGGAAAGTTGCAAGTCAAGTAGTCACATGAGGATTGACTACAGTAAATTTTCTATTCAGAAAATGGAGTAATGAACTTACTGATATTAATTGTGAACATTCATATGTGTAGAATGATAAATTCATTCTATTTAATAAATTGTTTGATAGTTGTGATTGAATTGTTAGGTGTAGACAATTCTAAGATCATTTTATAAGGTTTTTGTACATATTGCAATGACAGTATAATGTACATGAAATACCGATAATATGTTGGTTGAATGCAAGATGGAAGCATTGCAGGAAAAATAATATTTAGTATGGTGATTGCTGAAAGCCATAAGAAAGATTGCATCCTACTTGTAATGTACCTCAAATTCACCATATTTTTTTTTTCTATGACATAATTCAATTTCGTTTAAGCTTAGAATTTAAGAGAAGGTAAGATTCATTTCTGTCCATAATGACATTATTACACCAGTCAAGTTTACTTCGAACATAAAAGCTTATATGGATAAATTCTTCCATAATTCTATCACTTCCCTTAATTCTCATACTACTCTAACATGCTTATAAGTATTTAGGTAGTATCTAAGCTTAGGTCGAAGGAACCTTTGAGAGCTCAGAGAGATAAAGCTCAAGTGGGAGCACAACTGTCGTTAGATCAATTGGAGAAAGGATCTGGGCACACAGAGTTTAACCTCTGGGAGGATGCGCATGAGAACAACTAAAATGAACGGTGGAGACACTTCGGGGAGAAGTGCCGAAATTGCGAGAGTCGTCAGATCCAGAAAAGATGTGTGAGGTTTAAACCTGGTGCTTGCAGGGGAGTGAAGACTCTCCCAAATTCTGAAAAGGAGAAAGCCAGGATTTGGTCGCGACCGTTGATCATCCTGAAAAGATCAAAACTGTTGATCGTGGCTAAAGGTCATAGCCGTCCATCGGAGGAACACGTGGCTTCCGGTTGGCGTTTCGGCACCTGGGAAACCAAAGGTCAAGACTCCTCGTTTTTGCAAGTCGAGAAATATCGGTACACGAAACCCCAAATCAGTTTAGCATGAATAGGTTTCATCATTTTGGCACCCGGAAAACCCAAAGGCAAGAGCCCTAGTTTTTGCAAGTCGCAAAATCCTGGTACACGAAACCCCGATGTGCTTTGTGGAGTTAGCCCCAGGTCATCGGGCGTGATTGTATGGATGGGGACTAAAGGAGGAGCCAAAACCTATTAATCCCTTTTCGGCATTTCGGGACTTGGGAGTTCGAAGGGCCTAGTATCGTTGCCGCCAGAGTCGCGAAATCCCGAATCGTGAAACCCCGAACCCCGAAACCCCAAAGTACTATATGTATAGGCTTCCTCCTATTCAATTATTCAAAGCTAGATCTGCTAGAAATTCAATTACAGAAGTACACATATGCCTATAAATAGATCGGTACCTTTCAAGCTCATCTATACATAGACAATCCTACCTAGAATTTTGATTTCAGAGTTAAATATGCTTCTGTAGGTGGATCTGTTCTTTCAAGTTCATATGTAGATAGTTTTGTCTAGCGTTTTGTTTAAGGAGGAACCATTCCTAGAATTTAGTCTTTGAACATAAACTTCTTACAACGAATAGATGTCATCCATGGAAATTATTTCAACGGAGCACAATTAGAAGCATAAAATCATATACACGAATCATTCAAACAAAGACTGAGCCTATTTTAAAAGAAGATAAAATACAAAGTTGATATTTCGGCAATCGGGATTTGCTTATTACATATGCGCGGAGTTCCTTTTCTCTATTAAATTCTAAAATCTCGAACCCCGAAACCTCGAAAACGCTGGGTCGGGATAACTCCACAAAGCACATCGGGGTTTCGTGTACCGAGATTTCATGACTTGCGAAAACGAGGGATTTTTCCTTTGGGTTTTTCGGGTGCCGAAATGACAAAACCTATTCATGCTAAACCGATTCGGGGTTTCATGTACCGGGATTTTGCGACTTGCGAAAACGAGGAATCTTGACCTTTGGTTTCCTGGGTGCCGAAACGCTGACCGACAACCACGTGTTCCTCTGATGGACGGCTGCGACCTTTAGCCACGATCAACAGTTTTGATCATTTTGGGATGATCAACGGTCGTGATCAAATCCCGGCTTTCTCCTTTTCAGAATTTGGGAGTCTTCACTCCCCTGTAAGCACCAGGTTTAAACCTCGCACATCTTTTTTGGATCCGATGACTTACCTTAATTCTCATACTACTCTAACATGCTTATAAGTATTTTCCTTATAAGTTATTGTTTTCCACAACAATGTATCTATTATTAAACTTATGTTTTTAAGAAATGAAATATACTGCAACAATCTACAAAGACTCTATTTTATTATGACTATAATTTTGAATCTAACAGATGAATATTATAATTTCTAGAATTTTTTGAAGTTGACCAAGATAAAAACATTACAGATTTTAAACACGTGTTTTTCTACACCTTGTATTTATCTTAATTTTTACTTAAAAGTAAAATCTAAAAATACCCTTTTGAAGAGAACAGTTTAACAATTATGAATATAAATTTTCCATAATTTTCTGTTGTGTATTTTTAGAGATATGTATTTTTCATTTCACCGAATCATAATCTCACTTAAAAATATTATGCAGTGATTTTTTTATAAAATTAAATAAAATTAGATAAAAATAATGAAAATGAAAAAAAATTATACCCAATGAAAGTAGACTCAATTTTAAAAATGTAGGTATCAATTGTTAAACTAAATTATGAGTATTTGTAGGAGTCCGCTACCTCCAAAGATGAAGTAAGATGGAGAGAATTTGCAGTTTCCTGCAAACAGTCCCATTTTCAAGTTTTCGGCCGAAATATTCTTTCGGCCGAAACCTAGTTTTTAACGGAATCCGTAAAAAATAAACGTTTCGGCCAAAAAGTCTTTCGGCCGAAATATTCTTACCATGGGAAAATAATTCATCCAAAAAACATTGTACATGAATTTCAAGGGCACCGTTAAATTTGACGTGAAAATTTTCGGCCGAAAAATAATTTGTTCGGCCGAAAAATTGCCGCTAGAAATTTTGGAGACCCGATTGTCACGAAAGTGTTACCCAGATTCATGATTTTACCCCCAAGAAAATTCCAAAAGATGATAAACATGATGAGGAGGTCAGCAAAAGGGCCTCCAAGAATTCTGGTGTGAAAACAAAAAAAGAAGATAGTTCATCTGAAGGGACACCTTCCGCTGAAGACAAAACCATACCAGACAGAAAAAGAAAACAAATAGACCACCTTGAAGGATAATTTAAAAATATTAAACCAGCTAACTTTGATGGAGAATCCAGGACAGGAGAAGAAGTTGAAGCATGGTTGTTGGACATCAAAAAATACTTCCAGATCCACAACTATTCCAACAACATGAAGGTCAGAATGGCCATCTAGAATCTGAAGGGGAAGGCCAACATTTGGTGGCAGGACCTGAAATTGGCCAAGGGCCTAAAGGAGATACAGTTGGAATGGTCCGACTTTAAGAAGTATTTCAAGAAACAATACCTTTCTGAAAGCTATTATGAAAGGAAGACAGAAGAATTTTACGAGTTACGACTCAGACAGATGACAATGGAGGATCTTATAAATCAATTTCTGGAACTACTAAGGTTCGTACCGTACATCCGGGAGGATAAGGTAAAAATCTAGTGATTCTTAAGCTGTTTACCACAGGCCTACCAGGATAGAATTGAGTTTGACAGCCCCAAATCCTTGAGTGAGGTATTAAGAAAAGCACGAATGCGCTATGACTAGTATAAATAGCAGGAAGAGTTTCCCAAGACCTGGAAGGATAAGAAGCAAGATTGAATGAACCAGCAGAAGAAGGGATACCAGCCAGCTCCTTATCGGGTTGCAACAAAAAGTTTCCCAATGAAGGATTTTCACTACAATCATCCGAATACGCAAGGTAGTGGTAAACCGGTAAACCTGGGAACGAAGAAGTTTGGGGACAACTCCTGCGAGCCATTAAAGTGTTGGGAGTGTGGAGAACCTCATCTAAGGAGGAACTGTCCACATTTAATTGCAACCAACATAACCGTTGTTCACAATTTGCAGGAAGCCTCGACAATGGGAGACGTGGGCATAAGTCTGCATCGGATAAATGCAACCATAGATGGTCGACAAGTTGACCACTAGTCCTCGGTGGTAGAAATCAAAGGTAAAATCAATGACACTCAAATTTTTGTTTTAATTGACCCTGGAGCTACATTAAGTTACATTACTCCCGATGTAGTAGAGTCGAATAAACTTAAGAAATTGAAACACGCAAAGTCATGGCTTGTACAACTAGAAACATGTACTAAAAGAAAAGTAGTTGACTTTATTCCTGATCTTGAGTTCATCTTAGATGGTCAAAAGATAAGGACCAATCTGAACATCTTACCACTAGGATCTTATGATATGATTATCGGGATGGATTGGTTGGAACAACACAAAGAAGTATTGGACTGTTATACAAAGATTCTTAGCTATAAAGACAATTTTGGCACTGTTAGAACAACCCAAGGCATACCAAAACCTATATAAGTCAGACAAGTTTCAACGATGCAACTCAAGAAATGTATTAGAAAGGGATGTCAAGTTTACGCCATCCAAGTAACAAATCTATTAGAAAAAGAAGATAAGCTCAAGTTAGACGACTTTGCTGTCCTACGTGAATTTAGAGACATGTTTGTGGATGACATACCAGAATTACCTACTAGAAGGGAAATAGATTTTCCCATAGACTTACTACCCAGATCAGCCCCTATCTCAAAAGCACCCTACCAAATGAGTCTACCAGAACTGACAGAATTAAAAATACAATTACAGGAATTGTTGGACAAAGAGTATATCAGACTGAGTGTCTCGCCATGGGGAGCACCAGTCCTCTTTGTGAAAAAGAAAGATGGTACTCTAAGACTATGTATCAATTATAGACAACTGAACAAAATGACCATTAAGAACAAATACCCCTTACCAAGGATAAATGATCTGTTCGATCAAGTTGGTGGGGCCAAGATCTTTTCAAAATTAGATTTACGATCCGGTTATCATCAAGTTCGGATAAAGGACGAGGACATAAACAAAACAACTTTTCGAACAAGATATGGACACTACAAGTTTGTAGTCATACCTTTCGGACTCACTAACGCACCAACCACATTTATGTGCTTGATGAACAACATTTTCAGTCAATACTTAGACAAGTTCGTAGTAGTATTTATCGACGATATTCTGGTCTATTCAAAGACGGAAAAAGAACATGATGAACACTTAAGGATAGTTCTGCAAATGTTGAGGAAACACAAACTGTACGCCAAATTTGGCAAGTGTGAATTTTATCAAAAAGAGATACAATATTTAGGACATGTCATTTCCTCAGAAGGTATTGCCATAGACCCGAAAAAGATAAAAGCCATTATGGAATGGCCAGTACCTAAGAATGTGGCATATATCCGGTCATTCATGGGAATCACCGGATATTATCACAGGTTTATAGAAGGGTTTTCCAAGATAGCCTACCCTATCACATCATTACAAAATAAAGGGACCAAGTTTAACTAGTCGCAAAAGTGTCAAGACAGTTTTAACAAGCTGAAAGAATTATTGACATCGACGCCCATTTTGAAGGTAGAAGACCCAGATAAAGACTTCACAGTATGCGTTGATGCAAGTAAAGAGGGACTAGGCGGTGTTCTAACTCAGGAAGGGCACGTGATTTTTTATGAGTCCCAAAAATTAAAAGAACACGAGCGGAATTATGTCACTCATGACTTAGAATTGGCAGCAATAATACATGCCTTAAAAATGTGGCGACACTACATAATGGGAAGGAAATTTATACTATTGATGGATAATAGTGGTGTGAAATATCTGTTTAACCAACCAGACCTTCATGCAAGACAAGCAAGGTGGCTAGCCTTCCTGAGCGAATTTGACTTTGAGGTCAGACATATCAATGGAAAATAAAATAAAGTAGCATACGCTTTAAGAAGAAGAGTCCATGGGTTATTTGAGGTAAATATCAGTAGGGCAGAAAAGTGATCTAGAACAAAAGGTAAGGACGACTGGTATTAGCAACATAAATTACACTAAGATGATGGAAGAATTATGAAACAGTACCACAGACTTAGATAAACCATATCTAAGTATCGACAAGAAGGGACTATTATGATTTCAAAATAGACTTTACATACCAGATTCAACAGAGTTAAAATTAACAGTTTTGGATGAAGTACATAAGAAACCGTATTCTGGTCATCCAGGTTTCCAAAAAATGATATCATCACTTAGAAAACTGTTTTACTGGCCTAATATGAAAGGTGAAATAACAGAATACTTGGCTAGGTGCCAGGATTGTCAGCAGGTTAAGGCTGAACACTAGCATCCAACCAGCCTATTACAACCATTACCAGTACCAGAATGGAAATGGGAGACCGTATCACTGGACTTTATAACAGGTTTGCCTAAAAATCAGAAACATAATGATTCTATCATGGTTGTAATCGATAAACTCAGTAAGTCTGCACACTTTATTCCTGTAAAGTCTACTTTTAAAGCTATAAACATTGCTGAAATATTCATGAATTTTTTTTTAGATTGCATGGTATTCCTAAAATGGTGATTTCAGATAGAGACGTAAAATTCACATATGCTTTTTGGAAGGAATTGTTTGCAGGGCTAAATACTAATTTGAATTTTAGTACGAGTTATCATCCACAAATGGATGGATAGACCGAAAGGACAAACCAAATCATAGAGGATATGCTCTGCATGTATGTAAGAACAAAACTGAACAAGTGGGAAGACTACCTACACTTGGTATAATTTGCATATAACAATGGGTACCAAACTTTGGCTAAGTTGAGCCCTTTCGAAATACTGTATGGCAGAAAGTGTACAACTCCAATTAACTGGGATAACCCGACTGACACACCCATGGTTGGACCAGAGATGCTCCAAGAAATGGAGAACATGGTAAGAAAGGTACAACATAACTTGAAAGAAGCACAGGATAGACAAAAGAGCTATGCAGATCAGAAAATAAGACACTTGGAATTTCAAGTGGGAGACCATGTTTACTTGAAGGTCAAAGCCCGAAAATGCTCATTGAAGTTAGGGAACTGTGCCAAGCTGGCACCCAGGTTTTGTGGGCGAAAATTCCCAAGGGAGGGAAAAAGACCTGGACAAAATTGATAAATAGCATATGTGAGGAGGTAGGACACTGCCAAGTATGTTGGGGAATTTTTTTTTGAGTTATCTTGTTGTTATGAGCACTACAGATTGAGTGTGAGGCAAGAGGAGTCTGCTGGAATGGAAATACATTTGCTGAGGAGGAGATTCCAAGTTTTCCCTCATGGATTCATGGTCAGGCTTGGGGGTGAATCGGGCAAGTGTTTTGACTGCCTTGTTCTATGGTTGTTCCCTTTGTCTTCCCGCAAGCTGGTTCAGAGATGTTGCTATATCCCTCTTTGTTTGAATGAATTTATATATGATGCAATGTATTTGTTAAATCTGAACTGAAATGCTTTCCATTTTCTGTTTAAATGCTCGTATATATGATGCAGTGTATTCGTTAAATCTGAATTGAAATTATGTTCCATCTCTTTGAATTATTTAGGCACAGTTGTAATGCATCTATTTAATTCGGTATGGATACAATAACCTGGGAGAAATCTGTTCAAGGATAATCGAAAGTAAATTATATGGTTAAATTCTGGAATAGTCCCTTTATAAACTAGGTTATTACCACAGAGGCAGTTGTAGGGTAATTACCAGTATTTCGAAACTCCAGTGTACATAATTTATCTATTGTAAATGGAATTGAACCTGAGAACTTTACATAGGGTATTTATACTTCAGTAAGAAAATCATGCGCCAAGTTACGATAATGATTGGGGTTTGTTTGGATACCTAATAGTCCAAAAACAAATAAAATCCAAGTACGAAAGGAATCACAATCAATATTTCTTTTACCTATATATATA
>JZKD02S1795742.1:320848-345250 GCA_000966675.3 Picea glauca
CTCAGTAGTTCTGTAATATAAATTCATAATGTTATTTACATTTTCATCATGCTTTAGCATGGTAATTCCTGTATTAGGATTAATTACAAATTTGGGGGAAACAGGGTGTTACAGTCATAGATGGAGGATTTGTGCAGCTAAAGGAGTTGAGAGGAACATACCTGAAAGGAATGGTGAATTGCAGTTGACTGAAACTGTACAGGGGCAGTCGACCTACTCCCTCCCAGTAATTGCACTGCATTGAGAAAACCATGTACATAGTGTACTATAGTAGATATTAGGAAAGTAAAACTTACAGAAAGACAATAAAAAGGAGAAAAGAAGAAAAATGAATACAAAAACATAAAAATAAGAAAAATACAAAAAGGGGAAGAAGTTGGTTGAACGACATGAAAGTGGAAAAAGTCATGCTCAACAATTGATGCAGCAAAATAAAGAGAAAACACACATAAAAAATTGGACTCGGCGCAAATGCAAAGAACAAGTGAATTTTTTTTTATGAATGGGTCTATAAATTGCGGAAAACATGGGTTAGATCGACACTTAGTGATATTTTAGCACATAGCGAACTAGAAGTGTGTGACCTAGGTGTAATTGTGTGAAGAAGAGAGAAAGTATTGAAACCACATACAACCTAACACCACCAAAGTTTGGCGCTCCAGGGAAGTACATACATGTTACATGACAGGGCCAAAGGAGGAAGGAAAGGATGGTGGAGCCCAAGAATGTCATTGAGATCGAAGATGTTATGACCTCAGTGACAGAGTCACTCAACCCGATGAGGGTTGATGAGGAAACTTCAACAACGACACAAGGGGAAGTGGGGCAGAGCTCCAGAAATTGAAATGTAAATACAAACCCTAATCCTAAAACACCTGCTAAACCCGACGAAATGAAGGGTCAACAACAGGTTCACGACGAAGAGGAGGTGTTGGTCGAGGAAATCATCAACCAACTGGAATATGAGGGGGAATAAGATGACACATAAATAATGAAAGAAGGTCAACCTTCCACTGGGAAGAAAAGAAAGGTGCACAACACCACAAAAATCACACTTCCCTACCTCCCAGACGCAGTGGTGACCATGGAGGACATGCTCAGAAAAATTCCTAAACCAAGGTACTTGGACCATGATGTGCGCGACACAACAAAATTCTCAGAATTGTCCAAGGAAGCTTACTTGGTGAACACATGGGAAGTTGGACCCTTGGGAAAACCAATCATGGAGCCCGTGTAGTGGATAAAAGGGATCTAAAACTCTGGGATCATGGACCTCCTAGACATACTACACTTTGGGTGCAGTAACAATGTTGGGCTGTGCATAAAAAATTGCTATCCCGGGTACATGGAGGCATTCTTTGGATTGATAGGCCAATCCAGCTTGATGTGTCATTGATCACTAAAATTATAGGGTTACCTATAGTGGGAGTACATCCATAAGAATACTTGGACAACAAAGCATGCGAGAAGAAAATCACTGAAATAGTCAAGGAAAAATTTGGTACCAGCAAAGGGAACAAGGGAATTTTTCTTAGAGACATCAATGATGAAGTGACAAGGTTCGCAAAAAACATCATGGATTGCAAGATCTTGAGGAAGTGAATAAAAGAAGAGGCTCCTGCATGAGTCATCAAAGTCACCACGTAGTGCGTGAAAGAGGTCATGTTTAGTTGGGTGCTCTACCTCTTGAACCAGTTCTTGGTCAACTGCAGAGACGTGCATGATAATGGAATTGATTTCCTTTATTCCTGGCTAATTATCCTCATAGCCTTGGTAGGGTGGCAGGAGCCAAATTTTTTGGCTTTTATGGATAGGAAAGGGAAGCGCTACACAACCAGGTATGAATCCCTTTGGCAGGCCAAGGACACCAAAAATAAGAAGGAGAATAACATGGTGTTCGCTAGGCTTCTGGAATATATACAAAAACACACAACCAATGTGTGGCACATTCCTGTGGAAGTGGTCTAGGAATCTAAAGGGGTATCCTGGTTTAAGGCATCCATACACCATATGTGGATTCAAGATGCAAGGGATCCAAATAAGGAATGGTTGGAGATGTAGTACTGTGTCACTATGGAAGAGGTCGATTGGATAATTAAAGACTGGCCTGCACAGTGGAAGGTGCCAGTGGAAAAACAAGCAATAAATCTAGAAACAATGACATCAGCCAAACCCAAGGGGAAATATGAAGTAGGCCCCTCAACAAAAAGACAAGTATCCCAAATGCTAACACCATGAAGGCTGTGACGCACACTCAGGAATCAGGAAGCAACATAGTGCCAAAGAGGCCAATGAGGACAATAACGGTGCCCAAGGCAGACGTTCAGAAGGATGCCAAGAAGGGAGACACATCTCAGGCCTATGAGGAGGTGGAACATGTGATGATGAGTGGGGCGTAACCCTCATAGCAAAAAAGGACGAAAGTGCATGTGGAGGAGACGTGTAAAAAGATGAAATACACCAAGGAGGGTCCAATCATCACCCTGACAAAGGATGATGTTGAGTTCATGGTGGAAAAGGTCTAGGACAAGGGGGAAGATGTGGTCCATGCCGCAAAAGCATAGAGAGAAAAAATCATGGACAAAATCATAGAAATCTATGATACTCTACAACAACTACAAATTCATACAGTACAATAGGCCATAGTGCAACAACCTGAAAAGACACAACAACCCCCAACGCAGAACGAAAAATACGATACAATTCAGATAGTGGTGCATGGAAGTGACACATTCATGGTCACACAACATATGGTCAAATATGATCAAGAGACCATGCATAAAACCATGGGGGAAACATACCACTTTGAGGTAGTCATCACACAGATACCCATGAAATAACTATACAAACTACATGCTAGTGTAATGAAAGAGGTACAAAATAGAGACTGCGCAGATGCCACCAACTTGGAAGTTGGTAGGGGGGTTGCAGAGATGTTACAGATCATCTGCGACCAGTTGAATTTGAAGAAGGAGGAGGAAAAAGAACGCAATGAAAAGATAGAGCAGGGGCTGGCAATGGTATACAACCACATTTTAGA
This sequence comes from Picea glauca, assembly GCA_000966675.3. Lineage (NCBI taxonomy): Eukaryota > Viridiplantae > Streptophyta > Pinopsida > Pinales > Pinaceae > Picea > Picea glauca. The sequence goes on from JZKD02S1795742.1 coordinate 323,889, forward strand.
TAGCGTAGAAACACCAGACAGGAGCAGAAAATTGAGGGATATAGGAAGGAGATAGAGGAGTTGAAAGAAAAAATAAATCCTACGACTCTTGAGGTCCAAGAGTAGAGAGAACAACAAACAACATTCCAGATAGATGAAATGGCTAGGGAAGTCGCAAAACTGTTTGACAGAACTGCACAAATTTGGATTGCTTCGGAGGAAGATGAAAAGGTCCAACTATTGGAACAATAAGAGGAGAAATCAACGCTGCAATGCAGGAGTTGAAGCAGTGACAAAAAAACCACGATCATTAGCGAACGCTTGAAGGGAATGCAGGAGATGAAGACCCTATAGAAAAAATTGAAAACTTCATAGATTAATAAGAAATCAAGGCAAGACCAGTTGTAACCTCTCCAGGAGAAAGCAACACAGGTAATTACAGAGCTCGAGGAATATAATACAAGGATGGCACACACACATACAAAGAGTGAATTTTTTTTTCAAAAACATATAACAACACAGATGGTTGAGGCACTATCAAATAAAGCTGTGCAGGTGAAAGAAAAAGTGAAGGAACTAACAAAAACATTCCATAGCTTGGAGAAGGTTGTATAGGGAGTGCACACCACTTGAGTGGCTCAGGATGAGCCACATGTCAGTGTTGGGGGCCTTTTGGCACATGCCTATTTTTGGAGAAAGATCTATTTTGGGTGCAGGCCTAATTTTGGAAGAGAAGGTTTATTTTTGGAGTGCGCCTTAGAAGGAAGAAAAGAAACATGCAAAAAAATAAGGAAAATAAACATCCAGGAGGAAAAAAAAAGTGGCGCACATAAGATAGGCCTAAACATGATTAGGGTTAGTGTTTTTTACAAGATTGTAATGACTATAAGCCAATAGAGTAGTATAAATAAATACCTAGGAGGTTTAGGTTGGGGGTTTAGAGGTTATTGATTGTTGTGAGTTTTGTTGTGGTTATTGTGGTAGAGTGGAATAAGCTAGTTTTTGAGGGTTAGGTCACAGGATGTGGAGCCTGGTGTGATATAGTCATCCTCCCAAAGGGTACTCACCCTCCTTTTGATTGTAATCCTGAAGATGTAATGCGCACAACACATATTTTGCAGCAAAATGAATAAATGAGTAGAAGAGCCAGAACTTTGTGGACGTGGATCCATGAGGAGGTGAACCACGATAAAATATTGTGTTCTATGTGTTGTGAATGATTTCTTTTACTATTCTATTAATCATCAGTTAAATAATGAATGATTAAATTTAAATATAATAACATGCATGCATAAGTTAATGATGAATGTATATAGAAGTAGATGAATGATTAATGATGATGATGTATAGGGGAGAGAATCTAAACATAGTCCCCACTCCTTCCTAGACTGCAAACACCTAATTATTGCAGTACCCCATAAAGCTATCTAGGGTGAGACTATGCTATGCACTCTATGCGCAACATTGCCTTCTGGTTTCCAGGAGGGCCAATAGTTTAGAGGGTTTTGTTGGAAACCTATTTGAGATCAGAACCTGGGTCAGCCCAAGTAACCAACATTGTATGTGGATTCTGTACAGTTTTCTTCGAACCCAAATGATAACAAGCAACCCAAAGGGAACAAGAAGAAAGGATGAGGTAATAATCGTAAGGGTGGGAAGAATAATAATAATAAAGCCAAGGACAATAGTGATAATGATAAATCAAATAACAATGCTGGTGAGGACAAGAAATAAAAGAGGAAGGTGAAGTTTCCCTATAAACTTTGTAAAGATGATCACCTTACCCACTTATGCCCCAAAATTGAGGAATCCTCCAGCCTCATAACACAACAACCCATTGTGTTGACTAAACCATTTCCATATAACCAAAATATGGCCTCATGGACCTCTAACACTGAAAATTCATCGAGTGGGAGTCAAAACCCCTTGTCACACGATGGTGGCCATATATGCATCAATATAGTTAAATATCATATTGATGTAGCCACTTGATCTCGCAATTATGGTTCTTCACATACTTTTTTAGGTCTAGAGAATCCTCCTACTGTGGAAACACCTTTGTATATTGATAAGCCAAAAACCTCTACCTCATATTTTAAAAGGAGTCCATTAGTGCTCTTCCCACAATCCTAATTCCAGAGACGTCTAAAATTACTCTTTTGTCGAGGATTTGGGTCAAACCCCATGCACGATGTTGAATTTGTAGGTGCTCCAGATGTGTCCTTCACAAAGGAACACCTTGCTATCTATGTTAGGAGCTCTAGACCCATGTGGCTAAAAGGTTATCAAGTTTGATGTCATGGATGTTAAGCCTCACTTACCTTACCACGTGGCCTTTCAAATCTGTTGTGTCTCTAGCTTGTTGGAAAGCCATTGGCTCTCCGCCCCTGTCTTAATCCATGACCAGGTTAATTGCATTTGATGGATGTTCTTTTAGACCCCGCGATATCCTTCCTTCTTTCTCGATCCGGTTAGGGAGAAATACTGTTGAGGTTGAGGTTGAGGTGGTTGATGCACCTCTCGACTACAATAGTTTTCTAGGGCCTAATTGGACTTATGGTATGACAACCATTGTGTCATCGATTTTCCATGTTCTATGATTTCCTCACAAAGGAAATATTGTGATTATCAACCAATTTTACTTTGCACATCCTGGTCCTACTACATCAGTGGGGCCTTTTGACCCTGTTATTGATAATTCTTTGCAGGAAAATGAGAATGTTGGTGTCGGGATGTATTCCTCCTTGATGGGTAATTTATATTTTGCAACACCAATTTCATATATTAATTCCATCTCCAGTGAGTCTTCATCATCGATGAGGTCCTTTCCTTTTCGTACTTTGTATTTCAATGACCCTTAGACCCTACCTTCCCATACTATATCATACAAAGTGTTAAAATATTCAATGTGCTCATTTTACAATAGAAAATATCACTATTGTTAGCCAACCATAGGCATGCAACCACCCTTGAGCACCTTAAACGTTTCTAGATAGAATGATTATGAAAATCCACACTAGAACCAATAGATAAAACCTAGCTGCAATAGTAGCACGAGATGGAACCAAAAAACACCATCCAACTGCAACAACAACACAAGACAAGGAGAGTGCACCTCCTCCAAGGGTAGCGCACAAGAGAGAGAGTCTCCACAACCATAGAACAAGAACAATACTCAACTGCAACAGTTGCAGTTGCACTTATTCCCCAAATTTTCACCTTCAATAAATACACCAATATAATCCAAGATATCACCTAGAATACCACCAAGAGATACTAGAAGGTAGGGTGCATATCTTAGGCTATATAACGCTAGAGAGAAAGAGAGACCAAGAATCACCCTAGAAGATGCACCTTCCTTTCTTGCAACTGTAGCTCCAAAATTGTGCTATGATTTACTGAGAGAGTGAGTGAATGTGTGTGTACAAATGAGCTAGAGAACCTCCTATTTATAGTGTTTCTTGTCACCTGCCTGGGATGACTTGTCTTTCTGGAAGACAATACATTGATCTTATTTATTCTACTAAGCCAACTTGTCTTCTAGGGTTTTTACACATCTGTTTAGGGTTTCTCTTGGTTATGGAATATTCTATTCTATTCAAAGGTTACAAAGGGAGGTTAATACCTCTCACAACTACCATAATATCAACACTCCTTCCTAGATAGGGTGGTATTAATTGTAATGGTCTCAAACACATCCATCCATTTCATATGGTATGGGAAAGGATCACATAGTCTTGAAACAATTCTACAAGTAGCATCATCATAGCCACACATGCTATCTCATGATCACACAGATCAAGTCGAGAGAATCATCATCACTATTAGTATCATATGGTATCTTCCTAACATCAAAATATATCATCGTCTACATCATCTCTCGAGGCCATACTCCATATGAGTAATCGGGGATGAATAAGTCATGTGCTGGACTTAGCACACTCAACAAAGTGTCTTGCATAAATCACTCACCAACAAAGTGATATAGGGACCATTCTTCCTATCTTGATCACTTCTTGTGACACAAGAAGAATGACTGTCCCAATAGATGTTGAAAGCCACACCATGGGCTACAAGGACCATTCTTCCCACTCTGGTCACTACTATGAAATCATGAAGAATGACTGTCCTAGACCATTTTCCCCCCTCTGGACACTACTGTGAACTCAAGGAAAATGTCTGTCCTATACTAATCTCCCCACTTTAGTCACTACTGTGAACTCAAGGAGACAGAACATTCTACCTTTCTAGGAAAATCCCCAAGAGAATAACTGTCCTGGACCATTCTACTTATCCGAGAACTGTTGCAGGAGAATAGCTATCCATGGTACATCAACAATCTGTTTTTCCTAAACCATTCTCCACCTGGATAATTTCTGTCCACCAACACACTGAATATCCATGATTCCATATATCAACACTCCCTCCCAACCGAGGAAGTCATATTCTCCTTTTCAACCAAAGGAGGGTATCTCCACAAGTTCCATCTTGTCCCTCAAGTATGAAAACTTTATATTGGACATAGGTTTTGTCAAAATATCAGCTGCCTGCTCATCAGTGGAGATGTAATGGAGAATCACTTCTCCCTTCTGAACTTTATCACAGATAAAATAATACTTGATCTCAATGTGCTTCGACCTATCATGGAACACATGGTTCTCTGAAAGCTTCACACAACTATGATTATCCCAATATATCATAGTCGAATCCAACACCTGATCAAATAGTTCAGAAACCAGCTTTCAGAGCCATACTACTTTTGTGAAAGCATCACAAGATGTAATATACTCTACTTCTACAATGCTGAGTGTAATAGAATTCTATTTCTTGCTAGCCCATGATATCATAGCATAGCCTAAACTGAAACTGATATGGATTTAGGAGCGGAATGAACTGATTAACAGGCTGAATACAATAAACATAGAGATATGAATAATAACATAGATATCCAGTGAACAATATATTCTATTAAATAAATGAAATAGGCTGAAACTGTAAAAATGTAGAACTGAAACACTTGCTTGAATGGTGGTAGCTATCTTTGAGAATATACGTGGCTGCTATGTGCATCCGTCTGAGAAGAATGATTACAATGAGGCTCCAGAGGCCTTTTTGATATTACTCATGAATGCCAAAACCATAGACATCTAGAAACATAACCCTAGAAGGTGAAATTCCAAAAGTCATGTGGGCCCCTATGGGTAATTTAGTACATCAACTTCCCGGGGTCGTAACTTTTGCATACGACCTCTGTTTTAGGCGTGATATCCTATTGGAAAGGTCTGTAAGAGAACTACACATTCCTCCGTCAAAATCTAACTCCATTTATATTTTGACTATGGCGAGCCAAAAAAACAATGTTTAGGGCCCCAAAACGGCCCTGGAAGTACATCAAGATGTGATGACATGAAACCATACAAAATAAGCCAATTGGATTAGGCAAGAGGCCACCAATATCCACCTACAGGATGTGTAGGGATTTAAACAACCCCAAAAGTGTAGAACCCACAATTACAAAGAAGTACAGAAGAATGTGCTAAATAAAAATGAACAAGAGGAGCCAGTTGGAATAGATGGGTGGCCACCAATAGACACTTGGATCAATCCTCCCCCCTTAGGAAGTAATGGTATCCATTGCGTTGAGTCTCCCCATCAGGTGAGGAAACTTCTGTTGGATTTGGCCCCGAATGAGCCACTTTCCATGGTGTATGAGCTACCTTGCCTTGACAACCGAATAAAGCTGGATCCTTTGCTGGCGAGTGCCCTTGACCTATGTGTCCACTATCTGATAAATGGATGCTTGTTCCATGAAGTCAGGGTTGAGCTCTGTTGGCGTCAACTATTTTGCGATCTCTGAGGTGTCTAATAATGGTGGAAAATATGGCCTAAGGAGGTCCACATTGAACACTGGGTGCATGCTAAGGAAGGGTGGAGTTTTGAGCTCAAAATCATTGCTACCCATATCCTTGGTGATATTGTAAGGCCCATAGCGAAGTGGGAAAAGCTTCTGATGGGGCCTTTTGAGACACTCCTTCTACAAATGTAACCAAACTTTGTCACCAACTTGAAACTGGTGTGGTACCCTGTGTTGATCGTGGCACTGCTTGTACTTAGCATTGGATTTCTGCAAAATCTCCTAGACCTGTTGGCGGATGTGATGAATCCTCTTAATGAATCTGGTGGATTTGTCTGTCTCAAAATGAACATGGGAAAATTCTATCTGTGTGGTGGCAATAGGTAGTGCAACATCCATGGGACCCAAGGGTTGGAATCCCATCCCCACATGAAATGGGATATGGTCGGTGGAGCTATGGAGAGCCCTGTTGTAACTATGATGAATATAGGGGAGACTGTCATCCCATATACATGGATTCTTAGAGTTGTACATGTGAAGGATGTGCACAATCATCCGATTTGTGACCTTTTTTTGGCCGTCTGTTTGGGGGTGGAAATAAGTAAATTTAATGAGCTTGGTGTCCAACAATGACCAGAGACTCGAACAAAATGTGTTGAGGAACATGCTGTACCGGTAAGAGATGATGGTCTAGGGTATCCCAAAATGGACCCACACTCATTCGAAGAAGAGCTTGGCAGTATATGTTGCTATGATAATCTTCTTGCAGAATGTGAGGATGGCCATCTTTGAAAATCGATCAACGACCACAAATACGTAGTCATTTCCTTGCTTGGTGGATGTAAGGCCATACATGTAATCCATTGAGATGGATTCCCAAAGATTCTTGAGAGTAGGAAGAGGGGTGTATAAGCCTTGCTTCTTGAGGGCTAGATTGGCAATGGCACAGACAATGCTAGATATGATATATTTGCTGACGTCCTCTCGAATTTTTGGCCAGTAAAAATGTTTCTAAATAACGTCCACAGTTTTCTCCATGCAAAAATGTCCTACCATCCGACTGTATTGGGATTCCCAGATCAACTTTGCATGCTCTCTTGTAGGAACATAGAGATGGCTGAGATGGCATAATAGTCCATCTTGAGTGAAAAAATCGGTGACAGTTGCACCTATACCTAAGAGCTGATAGGTGGTGGTGAAGTCCAGATCTTGCTGATACAGTTGGGTCCACTCAGATGCCTCATGTCCACAGGAATGGAACATGTTGCTGAGTGCAACCACAGGAGGTCGACTGAGGCAGTCATCGACATGATTTGAGATCCTTATCTTATACTTGATGTTGATATGGAACTGTTGCAGGTAGGTGGACCACTTCTGATGGCGGTCATTCTGCAATTTCCCCTGTGTCTCTATGAACTGTAGAGGCTATGTATGATCGTCCCCTTTCCAAGAATGTAATGTTTCCATTGATGACAAGATTGTACAATGGAATACATTTCCTTGTCATAGGTGGGGTATTTATAGATAGTGTCTCACTATGGTATGCCACCAGATGGTAGTGTTGAATGAGAACTGTGCCTACAACATAGTCAGATGCATCAGTCTTAATCTCAAAAAATTGCTGTAGATCAGGAAAGGAGAGTACTAGAGCTGAGCACAAGCGATGCTTCAGATCATAAAATGTGTTGGCATGTTTACAGTTGGGAGTGCGCTTATCATTGATGGAAAGAACATAGAGGAACAATAAGCTCATGAGGAGGTGTGTTGATGGCACAAGAACAACAATGATATTGGCAGAGTGATGTTGACAGGGTTATAGGTAGAGTGTGCATGGCAAACACAACAGTAAAGACACAGAAGATCAAGCTTGAGAAGCTAAGGAAGAATAGCGTGAGTATGTAGAGATCAAAGCTTGGAAAGAATACAAGAGGAATTAAGATTAGGAGGAGGAGCAACGTGGGCCATCGATAGTGGATTGAGGAACATTGTGGGCCATTAGATTAGAGTCTAGTGACTAGAGGAAGCACAGACAAAGAGAAGAGATCTCAGGCGTCAGATCTGAGCATGAGGACCAACCATCGTTGGATCTAGAAGAACGTGCACACACTTTAAGTGAAAGGTGAAGTGGGCTTACAAATTCCCAAAATTAGGGGGACCGTCCATCATCAAGGAGGACACGTGGCAACAGATGAAGAGTTTCACAGAATCACGAATTGAGAGAAATGTGTCGAGTAGTCTGCAAATATCGCTAAACGCGAAATCTCGGTGACTTATGGACCATTCGATCCGAAGGACACATGGTAGAAAATGAGGAGTTTCACGATTTTAGGAATCTGGAGCACAGAGGAAGATGTTCTCCAAAGTCGCGAAATGCGAAATCGCGATATGATCTGAGCCGTTGGATCGAGGACTAATCTGGGTCATCAGATCTAGGAGGTGAATGTGGCACACTACGTCAGCAAGGAAAGGTGGCAGACTATGTTAGCAAGGACATGTGGCACAATCCAACAATGAAAATTTTCAAGTTGATTCATCATTTCAGGTACGTGGAAATCAGAAATCCAAGTGACACATGGCAACCACTCAGCTCATGAAACGTCATTGAGTGACACAAGAGTTACATCACTCCAGGAGTTTTGCTTCAGAATTTTTACCATCAACACTCCCCCAAAGTCCTGAAGGCTGAAGTCCCAGAGAAAAGGATAGTCGTCAGATCACCGAGGAATCTTGACTGTTGATTTGATATGAAGCCATTTTGGAGTTTCGCGTACTAGGAGTTTTGGAGACAACTCATTGCAGAATCTCCGAAATGCGAAGTCACGAAAAAGTTATGGGTCGTCAAATCTGTCACAACAAAAAATGAAGTCTCGAGTCTCGAAGGCAAGATCTGGACCATCCGATCACCTAGGATAGTGGACCATTGATCATTCATGACAAAGACCCACAAAGTCGTGAAATCGCGAAGCACCCTCATGCTTGGCCTCGGGTCACAATTAGTGGTCACATTAGTGGGAGAGAAGTGAAGGAGCTAGCGTAGCTAGGCTCCATTTTGGATACCAAGAGTTGAAGGAGTCAAGGAGACTCATGGTAGAATCCCCGAAACACAAAGTCATGAAGCGCCTGTTGGCATAGTTGGTGGTCACCTTCGATGGTCACGTGAGGGGAAAGAGCTAGTGTAGCTAGGCTCTATTTCATGATTGGGAGTTGGAAGAGTCAGAGTGACTCGTAGCAAACTCGTGAAACATGAAAGTGCAAAGCACCCTTTTGAATAAGTGCTTGGTCACCGTCGATGGTCATGTGAAAGGAAGGGGCTTAGCCAGAAGAGCTAGCACCCACTATGTAGATTTCTCAGAAAGGGAAAAGGCGCCAAACACATGAATGTGCAAAGGTTCTCTCAGTAACTTCCAGAGCGAAGTAATTTCATCTGGCAGAGAATTCAAGGTGCTATAGGGTGACTACCAGAGGAGACGAAGAGTCTTGAGGTAACGACCACTGATGATGAACTCACAGGAAACAGAACTGCCAGAGAAGATGAAGAGTTTCCATGATGATCATGAGATGTCTCGATGTGAGAAAGGCATGTAGATTTGTGAAGGGAGGCTATGCTGTAGTGGATATATGCGGGTGTGAGGTAGAGTTGTAGTGAAGAACATGTTGGGGAAAATTAGTGTCACTGAAAAGAGTATGCAGAGAAATTACGCATGAGAAGGCAGAAGGTGCATAGAGAATATAAAAACGCAGAACAAAGAGGAGATGTGGGCTACGATTGTCCATGATGTATGTGTGTAGAAGCATGTTGCGCATGAGGTGAAGTGCAAAATAAGTGAGGAATAGAGATGCATATCTAAGAGAAGAAGAGAAAGTTGAGGTACGCATGCAGAGACATAGCAAAAGATCAGAAAGCTCAAAAGATGCGAGCAGAGAGACATTGATGTAGGCAGAGCAGAGCAATGTAGCAGAATAGTGATGAGACTGGTAAGCCATTGATGAACATTGTATCACTGTAATAAGTTTCAGTAGAAAATATTTATAATTAGGGTGGTTGGGAGGTGCTTGGGAGGATTGATGTCCTCAGAGTTTCAAGTGGGTGCTTGAAGAACAGGGAGTTGTAGCTTCCATCTGGTTACATTCAGAAAAACTAGGGTGGCAGGGTGGTGCAATGGAGAACTACTGTTCTCTGTTATACAGGTTGGTGCCTGTGTGATTGGAAGTTGGTGCTTCCATCCAGTTGGTGCTAGAACACTCAGGGAGTTGGTGCTTCCTTCTAGTGGGTGTTAGAGAAACCAAAGAGTTGGTGCTCTCAGCAAGTAGCAGCTTGCAAAATAGAGGTGGTAGCCTCATTATGAGTTGATGCTCATAAGAATGATAATGTACATAAAATAATTATCATATCAAGAAGAAGAGGTTTTCTCCCTTTATGGGTTTCCTCAAGAAATATCTGTCTCTGTATATTTCATGTGTGTGATTGATGCTTAAAAATTCTATTGCTGCATTATTGTAATTGTCATTGAGTGGGAATAATTATTTAAGCACAGTAACAACTGATTCACTCTCCCCTCTCATTTGAGATCTTTGTCTTATACTTTATGTTTAGATGGAACTGCTGCAAGTAGGTGGACCACTTCTGATGGCGATCATTCTGCAATTTCCCCTGTGTCTCTATGAACTGGAGAGGCTTGTGATCAATGTGGATGATCGTATCCTTTCCCATAATGTAATGTTTTCATTGACGACATGATTTTACAATGGAATACATTTCCTTGTCATAGGTGGGGTATTTACAGATAGTGTCTCACTATGGTATGCCACTGGATAGCAATGTTGAGTGAGAACTACGCCTACAACATAGTCAGATGCATTAGTCTCAATCTCGAACAGTTGCTACAGATTGGGAAAGGAGAGTACTATAGCTAAGCACAAGCGATGCTTAAGATCATAAAATGGTCATTGTTGTTCCTTCCCCCACATGAACTTTTCCTTGCCACCACCCTTGGTCACCTAGTTGAAGGCCCATGCAATATGGGAGAATCCCAACATGAACCATCGGTAGAAGTTGGCCAGTCCCAAGAAGCTACGAAGCTTGGTTAGTGTGGTCAGGGATGACCAGTCACGAATGAATTGGATATTATATGGATCAACATGTACCCCATGCTCATCAACAATGTATCCCAAGTATTGGACCCTGTTCATGCCAAAATAACATTTTTCCAAGTTGGCATATAGCTTGTGCTTCCATAGAGTGCTCAAAATCTACTAAATATGCCGCATGTGCTCCTCCCAAGTTCTGCTGAATATGAGGATGTCATCCAAATATACCACCACAAAGGAGTTGGTGAAGGGTATCAATACATCATCCATCAACCTCATGAAAGTGTCTGATGCATTTGTTAAGACAAAGTTAATGACCAACCATTCGAAGAGACCTTCTTTAGATTTGAAGGGTGTCTTCCATACATCAGTTGGTTTGATGGGAACCTGGTGGTAGCCAGACTTTTGGTCAATTTTGCTGAAGAAATTTCCCCCCTTGAGTTGGTCAAGAAGGTCATCAATCCTAGGAATTGGGTATCGGTTCTTGACTGTGATTTTTTTTAAGGCTCTATAATCAATGCAGAGTCTCCAAGTCCCATCCTTCTTCTGCACTACTACAATCAAGCTTTCACAAGGGGAGGAGTTGGGTCTGATGTGACCCTTTTGAAGAAGCTCTTGGATCTGACGTCTGATTTCATCATTTTCCATCAACGAGCGACAATAGAATAGTCCATTAGGTAGAGGTGCACCAGGGGTCATATCAATTGGATGCTTGACTTGGCAGTGTGTCGATACCCCGGTGGGTGAGGATAATATGTCTCTGTATTTTTCCATGATCTCATCCACTTTCTTCTGCTACAAAGAGAGGCTTTATGTAGAGGCCACAGATGTGGCAACGACCTTCTGATTACTATAAGCATGGATCACAAAGAAGAAAAACTTCCTGGTCTATGAAATGACCTTACTGCATTTCTTAGCAGAGATTAAAGAAATAGCAGTAGGCGACACTACTTTTGGTATCATGTACAATTGTCTACCCAAAGTAATAATAACACTGCGAGGTCTAGACTCATACACAACATGACACTTCCACAAATATGGTGTTCCTAAAAGAACAGCACAAACTTCAAGGGGAGAAATATCACACAATACCTCATATTTTAAAGGATTGATGCCGTAGGGTAGATGACACTGTTGGTTGACACATAGATCTCTTCATTGGCGAAGCCAACCGATTGTGTGGGTTTGCAGGTGCGATGTCGTTTCAAATTCCAGTCACTTGATGACCTCTACCGAAATTAGGTTCTTCTGACTACCGCTATCGACAATGAAATGAAGCAGAGCCCCCTTTACCCACATCTGTGAGTGAAAGAGGCATTTCCTTTCCTATGGTTCTTTTGGTTCGCTTGGCCATATTTTTGTGGTAGCAACAGTGGAACTAGTTTCAACATTGATAATCAAATTCCCTTCTTTGGGATTTGATTTAGAATCAAAATTGGCCTCTAACTTAGAATCCTTCATCTTGGCCATGAGTGATTTCTTGGAGCATAATTCTTCAGTGTTGTGCCAAGGGATTTTATGGTACTTACACCATTTTCCTGTGTTCTTGTTCATATTCTCATTTCCTTTCTTATATTGCATCATGGACTGGTTTTCCTAAGAGAAGCCATATTAGATCAGTCCCTTTCTATGTGGGTTGGGGCCACCTTTTCCCTACTTCGGCTGTGAGTAGTTTGTAGATCTAAACTCTCACCTCTTCTGCTTAAATTTCTGCTCGATCTTGACAATATATCTATAAGCCATGCCCAATGAGGCAATGTCTAGAAACTCCATTTCTATTTGAATGTATCTATGAAAACAAACATGGTATTTGTGCACTAGATGATGCTCAGAGTCTTTGATACCCAATTTGGTACGCAGGGTATGGAAAAAATTAGTGAAATCTGGTATTGTCTGGTCCCTTTCTTGATCCAGGGTGGTCCATCTGGTGTACTGGTCCTTGTAGCTTCCAAAATTGTAGTACTATTCTTTAATGGCGTCTCAGAAGGAATCCCATGTAGGGGCCACCACAAATATTCCAGATTCCTCTACGACCCTTTGCTCAGAGTAATTATCCCACCAATCCTTAACATCGGGGATGACCTTGAGGAGTGCAAAAGTAATATTTTCCCTATCAAAAAAATTATGGACCGAAAAATACCCTTCGAGTAGATTCAACCATTTATCTACAACATCTGCATCTATTGGTACTTCAAATAATGTAATATCAAAATTTACTAGTACCTTGAAGGTGGTTGCATCGCCGCTTGATGAAGATGCTTCTCCTATGTTCAACCGTTGAAGGATCTATGCAAATTTGTCTATCATTTTGTTCCTTTGTCGTGTGATGGATTCCTCGAGAAACATTTTAATAGGATCTCTTGCTCCATCATATTTCTTTTTGTCCCCCATGGGTTTTTATCGGGCTAGGTGCAACTGATCTTGCAACGACTCGATTGGTTTGAGTCCCAACTTCTTGTACCCAGATCTTGTTGGGGACATGCACGAAGAAAAATAAATGAAGAAAAACCACTCTGATACCACTGATCTAGATTTAGGAGTGGAGAGAAATGATAAACAAAAAGAATACAATAAACATAGAGATATGAATAATAACAAAGATATCCAGTGAACAATATCTTCTATTAAATAAATGAAATAGCATGAAACTGTAAAACTACAGAACTGAAACACTTGCTCAAATGGTCGTAGCTATCTCTTAGAAGATATGTGGCTGCTACATGCATCCATATGAGTAGAATGATTACAATGAGGTCCCAGAGGCCTTTTTGATATTACTCATGAATTTCAAAACCATAGACATCCAAAAACCTAACCCTAGAAGGTGAAACACCAAAATTCATGTGGGCCCCTATGGGTGAGTTGGTACCTCAACTTCCCGGGGTCGTAACTTTTGCATACGACCTCCGTTTTAGGTGTGTGATAGCCTATTGGAAAGATATTTCAAAGAAATACGCATTTCTCCATCAAACTCTAACTTTGTCCACAAATTGACTATGGTGATCCAAGAAAACAATGTTTAGGGCCCCAAAATGACCCTGGAAGTACAAAAAGATGTGCTGACATGAAAACATACAAAATAATCCAGTTGGATTAGGAGAGAGGCCACAAATATCTACCTAGAGGATGTGTAGGGATTTAGACATCCCCAGAAGTGTAGAACCCACAATTAAAAAGAAGTACAAAAGAACGTGCTGAACAAAAATGGACAAGAGGAGCTAGTTGGAATAGGTGGGTGGCCACCAATATCCACCTGGATTAGAAACATATACTAGAAGTACTCTTTCTTTCACCTGAACTTCCTACCCATTCTGAATCAGTAAATCCATGCAGTTGCAAATCACTGTTTGAGGCATATCTCAAACCATAATTTAGCATCCCACAAAGATATCTCAAAATGTTCTTTGCAACTATCCAATGCTCATGTCTAGGTTCCACCTAGAATTGGCTCAATGTGTTCACAAAAAAGAAAATTTTTGGCCATGTATTAACCAAATAAATCAATGATCCAATCAAATGCCAGTACAGGGACGAGTCTAATGGTTCAGAATCAAAGTCTCTCAGCTGCTTCAGATCTGTCACCATGGGAGTTGCCATGGATTTGCAATCCATCATCCCAAACTTCTGAAGGATCTTTACAACATACTTCCCTTGCCCCAAGAAAATTTCACCATGCTTCTACCATACTTATAGTCCCAAATAATAATGCATGAGACCAAGATCCTTCATATCAAATTCAGAGGCTAAATCCCTCTTACATTGAATAATGAGAGGCTTTGCACCTACCATAAACAAATCATCAATATCTATTAGTAAGATCACATGTGCATCATTCAAAACCTTGTAATAAAGGTTTGGATCAACATAGCTGTTGGAAAATCCAAGTATTGTCAAGTAACTGTCAATTCTTACATAGCAAGCTCTTAGAGATTGTTCGAGTCCATACAATTCCTTCTTTAATCTACATACATGGGTTTCTCTCGGGTGTACCTCAAAACCTTGAGATTTCTCTATGTATACTTCTTCCTCAATTACTCCATTGAGAAAAATGGTATTTAAATCCATCTAATGTAAAATCCAACCTGTGCATGCTGCAAGAGATATGATGGCTTTATTAGAGGTGTATCTAGAAACTGGAGAAAATGTCTCATCATTGTCTTCTCCCTCCGGCTGGGAGTACCCTTTAGCGACACATATTTTCTTGTATTTATTGATACTCCCATATACTACACATTTTATCTTGTAAACCCATTTTGAAGTGACTACATATTTTCCTTCAGGTCTAGGCACAATTTCCCATACATCATTTTTCATGATGGATTGATATTCTTCCATCATAGCTTCCTTCCATTATTTCTTCTTGACTGCTTCTTCAAAGGTGGAAGGTTCTGTATTGATAAGAATTGTCACGAGTTCCACATAACTAGAGAATATTTTGGGCCTTTTGCTTTCCCCGAAGGAGCTTTATGTCTGTATACTTCTTGTAGGGTGGATTCGAGCCATCCTGGTCGCTTTCTAGTCTCAGGTACAATAACTAGTTCCACAAGTTCAAGTGGATATTCTGGTTCTTCATTGGGATGTTCTAGAGAACACATATTTTCTTCTTTGGGATGTTCTAGAAAACACATATTTTCTTCTTTGGGACCTTCATGTTCTTCTTCATTGTTGGAATCCATGGAATCTTCTAGAGATTTCCTGAAGGCAATATTTTCATCAAAAGTCGCTGATTTCAACCTTCTGTTGGCTTGGAACATATATTTTGTAAGATTTTTATGAATCACTATATCCAACGAATATGCCCTTCTTTCCTGAAGGTTCCAAGTTCTTTCTTTTGTCCTTGGGAACATGAATATAGATAGGAAAATCAAAGATCCTCAAGTGTTCAACACTTGGATTATTTTCGAAGAAAGCTTCTTCTAGAGTCATGTTCTTCAAAATATGATGAGGACTTCTATTATGAACATATATGCCTATCATAGATTCTTCTCCTCATAGAAACATGGATAGATCATTTCCTTAACAAATTGTTCAACAGATCATTTTTTTCTTTCTGTCACACCATTCTATTTAGGATTGTAGGGAGAATTGATCTCCCTCTTAATCTCGACCTCTCTTCTTAGTGAGGAGGTTGATGTTGGTCCACACACATATGAGGGAACGAGGTCCAAAAATCCTTTTGATTTACATGCTTCCTTTAGAATTGGTACTTGGTGAGATCACCTGCCTCACCACTTGATGGATTCATCTTCTCCATGTTTGCAACTGTCACTTTAGCTCCTTCTCAGAGCTATCGCCTGTGACTTGCTTGGAACAAGAACAACACGAGAAAAAGTATTTCCAATATCATTTTGCATAAGAACATATCTATGGTAGAAAGGATGGTAGTCATCATAGAATTACCAAAGTGACATACTCGAGCACAAATAAGTAAAATAAGCATCTATATCAATAGTACTTACATGCAACCATGTATACCTAGCATTAATAGAACCTTTCAAAGATTTTTGTCACAACTATAGTGCTTACTTGTACTGTAGCAACTATCAAACTTGATATGTGCAAATTGAAACTTAACAATTTGATTAATCAAACCTAGAATCTAGAGCCTCAACTACTAGGGAGGGTGCACTTGTTCCTCTGAATGTACTGAATCTAAGATCACTACTTGGACAAGATCTCTTGTACATCCCTTACAAACACACTCATGCGTTGCTGGATGATATAACTTGAAAAGCATATACAAATGCATACGTTTGAAATTTGTAGCATCATTCAGCTTATCTTCTATTATGAAACTAGACACCATATTGACAAGAAAAGGTTAGAAATTGAATAAAAAAGGTTCAATAAGTTAGAAACCCTGAAATTTCAACTTTGACCACAAAATCAATTTTGACCAAAAGTCAACCTTTGACTTTGACCAGTTAACCTTTGACTTTGACTTTGACAAAAAACTCAAACTTGACGTTTTTGTTGGATGAGGGAAATAGAGAGTGTGTCGAGCTAGGATATACTAGAATACCAAAAAATTAGGTCTAATGCTTTACTGAAAGTGCCCAAGAATTTAGGTTAGGGTTTGCTGCAGCTGCAAAATCAGAAACCCTAGTTGCAGCTGCAACTAGTGCTACGATGAGCTTGATAAAGAACTATCGATCTACCTTCCAATGGTTAGACTGTTCTAAAGGTAGTGTGGGCCCATAAACTATTAAAATATTTGATGTTCTCATTTTACCATAGAAAATATCACTATTGTCACCCAACCATAGCCATGCAACCACCTCTAAGCACCTTAACCTTTGTTAGATAGAATGATTATGGAAATCCACACTAGAACCAACGGATAAACCCTAGCTGCAGCAGTAACATGAGATGGAACCAGAAAATACCATCCAACTACAACAACAACAAAAGACAAGGAGAGCGTACCTCCTCCAAGGGTAGCGCACAAAAGAGAGAGTCTCCACAACCATAGAACAAGAATAATACTCAACTGCAACAATTGTTGTTGCACTTCTTCCCCAAATTTTCACCTTCAATAAGTCCACCAATATACTCCAAGATGTAACCAAGAATATCACCAAGATATACTATAAGGTAGGGCACATATCTTAGGCTAGATAGTGCTAGAGAGAGAGACAAAGAATCACCCCAGAAGATGCACCTTCCTTTTTTGCAATTGTAGTTCCAAACTTGTGCTTTGCTTTATTGAGAGAGCGTGTGTGTGTGTGTGTGTAAAAATGAGCTAGAGAACCTCCTATTTATTGTGGTTCTTTTCACATGTCTGGGATGACTTGTCTTTTTGGAATATAATACATTGATATTATTTATTCTATTGAGGTGACCTTTCTTATAGGGTTTTTACACATCTGTTTAGGGTTTCTCTTGCTTGCGAAATATTCTATTCTAGTCAAAGGTTACACATGGAGTTTAATACCTCCTGCAACTACCATAATATCAACATGAAAGTCATTCACACATCGAGATGGTGATGCCATTATCCGTAGTAGAAGTTGCATATCAATCTATTCAAGAAGTTACTGCTGACCCAGATCCTTCCTCATGCAAAAATGAGGTGGATCCCATCTTAGAGCCCATATGGTTCGTCCAATCATCTTGTTCATACAATTTCATTGATGATAATTTACCCTCGGATCAAGCCATATTAGAGGCCATGTCTAGTCCTGATAGGCCTTAGGATGATATACATCATCGATCCTATTTTCTCCTAGATCTTGTTAGGATTGGACAGGATGAGTTTAGGTCCACCCTGAGTGAGATGGTTGGTCACGTTGTGGTTCCATTAGATATGCATGGTATTTATGCTAAAGGATAAATGATGAACATTTCTCCTATCGTCGCGATTGACATCTCTCAAACCCCTGGTAAAATTGAAAATGTATATATCGATGCAGATTGTTCACCTGAGGAAATTCATATCTACATCGATCTCTTCAAGGAATTTCGAGATGTGTTTTCTTGGTCTTACAAAGAGATGCCAAGGATCAACCCTAGCATTGTCAAACATGAAATTAAAACTTATCTGAATGATAAACTTGTTCGGAAACGTCTTAGAGCTGTAAATCCTAGGAAGGCCCTTGCTATTAAGGTAGAGGTGGAGAAGCTGCTCAATGTTGGCTTCATCTACCCATTTACCTTGACCGAATGGGTGTCCAAACCCGTTCCTGTAGATAAAAAGTAAGGAACCATCCGTGTGTGTATGGATTTTAGGGACTTGAACAAAGCCTGTCTTAAAGATAACTTCCGCACTCCTTTTATTGACCAGATTATTCACGAGTGTGCGTGAAGTGAAGTATTTTCCTTTATGAATGGATTTTCAGGTTATAATCAAATTCAAATCAAACTCGAGGATCAAAACAAGATGACGTTTATTTGTCCTTGGGGTACCTTTGCATACCAAAAAATTCCTTTTGGTCTTAAAAATGCCAGAGTGACCTTTCAACGTGCCATGACCTTTGCGTTTCATGATCTTAAACATATTGTCGAAGATTACCTAGATGATCTCGCTACTCACTCTTTAAAGAGGGTAGATCACTCGACTTACCTTCAACTAGTATTTGAGAGATGCCACTATTATCACATTCGGTTAAACCCTCACAAAGGCATCTTTTGCGTTAGGTCTGGTCGTCTTTTAGGATTCATAGTTTTTGAGCATGGGATCATGGTGGATCCTATGAAGGTTGAGACAATACTTCGATCAACAACTTCAGGGTTTACATGGGAAGGATAACTTCCTTTTTCATTTCATATCCAACTATGCCAATATAACTAAATATTTCATGCATCTTTTGAAGAAGGACACTCTGTTCAGATGGGTGAGCGAGCCCAAGAATCCTTAGATTATCTTAAGAAAGCCTTGGTATTGGGGCCTCTATTGAATCCCCTAGACTACAATAGAAAATTTTATCTTTACATCGCTGTGTCTGAAGGGACGATTGGTATGGTTCTTGTTCAGGAGGATGAAGAGATCCATGAGCATGTTATGTACTACCTTAGCCAAAATCTAGTTGGTCCTGAACTCAAGTACTCCCACATAGAGAAGCTAGCCTTAGCCATCTTTCATGTAGAGATTACATCATTATATGTTACTCTGCAAGACTACCCTAGTTTCATATATCAATCCATTTCAATACATCCTTCTAGACATATCATAGGGAGGAATACAATAAGTGGATTGTTATTTTGCAAGAATTTGATCTCGATTTTGCCTCCACGAAATCCAATAAATCACTAGTTTTTGCGGAATTGATGTCAGACTTCCCTAGGATGGATGAGGATATTTTTCATGACGACTCATTCATGGATGAACATATCTTCCTTATCTCATATTCAGAACCCTATTATGGAGATATGTTAATATACCTTCAAACCCTGAAGCTCCCCCAACATCTTTCAAGAGATGATTGACAACATATACGTCACCAGGATAAGAACTACCTTATTATCGGTGACACTTTGTAGGGGTAGATAATATTTTGTGTTGTTTTTTGAATCACAAGGAGGATGAGGCATTTCTCAATGAATATCAAAATGGGGTGTGTGGTGGTCATTTATCTAGGCTTATGACAACCCAAAAGATATTGTAAGCCGATTATTTTTGGTCGTCAATTTTGAAATATTTCCTTTAAGCAGTCAAGAAGTGTCACCCTTGCCATCTTTTTGCTCAAAAAATGCACTCACACCCAACCCCTCTTCACCCAGTCATTACTGTCGGTCCCTTTAGTGAGCGGGGGGTGGATTTCATGGACTGCAACCCAAGATCGACTGGGTGGCACCATCATATTATCGTGGCTGTGGATTATTTTACTAAATGGGTCGAGGCCATGCCTACCGTTACATATGATGGTAAGACTGCAACATTTTTTGTATTCAATCATATAATAGCCCATATAAAAATCCCAAAAGAGATTGTCACTGATCATGGTAGTCACTTCCAGAATGAGATGATGACAGAGTTGGCATCAAAACTAGGGTTTATACAGGATCATTCTTCCCCTTATTATCCCCAGGAAAATGGACAAGTAGAGGCCGTGAATAAATCTCTAAAGACCACTTTGAAAAAATCTACCATGCAGAGTAAATCTAATTGGCATGTGATGCTTTACCTTGCACTTTGGGCACAATGAACAATGGTAAAGACTTCAACTGGTTTCTCACCGATTCAATTAGTACACAACATGGAGTCTATTCTTCCCTTTGAATGCAAAATTCCTTCCCTTAAGTTGGAAATCGAGCTCCTACCTAACATGACCGATCTCGAAGAACACCTCATTCACTTAGATCGCCTCAATAAGAAGCGTCGAGACACCTCTAAAACTATCAAAGAGAATAAACGATGTGTTAAGGTCCAATATGATAATTCTTTCTGTCCTCAACAGTACGCTGAGGGTGACTTGGTCTTTCTTTATGACTAAGCCAAGGAACTACTAGGGGCAAAAAATTTCAACCCCATGTGGCACAGTCCTTATATTGTGCGGCATTTCCTAGAGAAAGGAGCCTATGAATTAGAATATTATGAGGGGAATGTGCTGAATGAGCCCATAAATGGGCTCTACCTTAAAAGGTATTACACTTGAGCCTTCAATCTTAGGCATGACCTTTGTATATTGGTGTATCTTAGTGTATATACTTATTTTTTTTTTCTCTTTTTCATAATTAACTTACTTATTGAGTTTTCCCTTGGTTGGGAGATGTCAATGTAATATTCAGTATACTAAGGATTCGGGGATGGTTCCAATCGTCATATGCGGAACATGGCTTCCACCACTTGGGTTATCTATTCATTCGAGGGAAAATTGGTGTGTTCAGTGTTAATGTTTTATGCTGATATTATAGTTCTTTGCATTTCATAAAGATAAGAGTATAACAACCACAAGATCACTAAGAAATACACATCCACAAGTACACAACATTTATCCTGGGA
>JZKD02S1795742.1:402853-417306 GCA_000966675.3 Picea glauca
GTATGCCCCCTCCAATTTATGTGCAGTGTTCGAGGAAGCGCCCCGAAATTTATTTTTTGGACGGTTTTTTGCTATTTTGAGTGGATTTTGCTATTTTTAGTGGTTTTTTAAATTAATCTCGGATTAAGGGATTAGGGTTTTGGTATCTACATAATACCTAAAAACATTGTATATATTGTATGGTAAATGTTGAAATTCAATATAAAGAATATAAGAAAGGTTTTCCTGATTGAGGGTTTCTGGTATAAATCTTTGTGTACTATGTGAATGAGCCATTGATTAAATTCTATTTTTCTTAAGAATCTATATGCATTGGTTTACTTCAAAGGTTTAAAACTTACAATTACTAATTACCACTTGTGGTATCCATTTTAGTGGCATGGGTGATCATAATGGTTTTAGAAACCCGCTATCAGGGTATCCACGTTCACATGATGCTACCATGTGTCTACTGTGGTAATTTACAAACCACCTACATAGATTCCAACCTTCACATTAACCTCTTCTCCTTTTGACGATGCATGCTACATCTCCACCATATATCTATCGTCTTGATGAATGGTTAGATATGAACCTCCCATGATCTTTATTGCACCTTTGTTTGGCAGTTTGGTTTTAATCAGGTGCTGAATGGATGATCCTGGCTTTCCTAGGTGCTTGAGATAGATCCATGGCTTGGATTTAATCAACCTTTGAGTGGACGATCCTCATTCATTTAAAAACTAGACTTTTTACTTAGAATTATTTTACGTGGAGGACTTGCAGAATCACATGTATTCCTTTTCATTTCTTATCATGGATTTTAATTAGATCATCAGTTTGGATATCATCAAGTGTTGAGTGGATGGATCTAGTTTATCTAGGAACTTTATACAAATCGATGATTCAGATACAATAAACCGTTGAGTGGACAGTTCTCATTCATTTTAAATATGGAATTTTAGTTATAATTATTTTATGTGATGGGTTCACAGACTCTCGGACTTTGGACTCACATGTATTCTCGGGTGTCATCAAAATTCACACCCAACTTTCGTAGCCTCCAATATGAACCCATACTTTGAAAAAAATTTAGGCGATTTTTCTCATGTTCGTGGAATCTCGAACTTGCAGACTCATATCTCTTCTCAGATGTCATCAAAATGTAAGCCCAACTTTCGTTACCTCTATAATGAAAAATACTTAGAAATTTTTAAGTGATATCAATAGAATATTATACTTAGCCATTTTTTGGTTGATCAACAAACTCGCGGAAAGAGATCCGAGCCGTTTGATCATGATTTCGTTTTGATCCAACGATCAACATCATTTCTTCATTCTTTACTGTCGATTCCAGCAACTGGTATAGCCAGATACTTGTCTAGATAATAAATTCATATTATCCCTTATTGAAATCAATGACAACATAAGACCATGTCCAACAAGTATAACTACAAACTATCTCGAGATGCCAATACAAGACCAGGGAGATGTTGATGAAAAGGAATTGATGTCCTTATAACAAGATTTTCGAATCTTGCTAGGCTAATGAAAGATATGCATGATTATTACCCTATGTTTATAGTCTTTACAAAAATATCAATTAGTTCTCAAGCAATATGTACTTGGGCCTAATGTTGTTTTATGTGTTTAGGTGTTTTATCAAAGAAAAATAAAAAAATATTGTAACGAAAATTTATATAAGATTTAAGAAATAATTATAAGACAAATTTGAAAGAATATTACACATCAAGTCCAAAATTGAGGTCAAAACCAACAATGTTTTTTTATTAATTCAATTCTGAATTACAACCAAAAACATTCTCTTCATACCCCTACATGGTTAAGGAACAAAGTAAGACTTAGAAGTTAAAGGTGGAATGTTACATCATAGAGAGACTACCAGTGTCTTCTAAGTAAATACCAAGACTGATAAAAATTGATTAGCAAGCCACAAATGTGCCATTGTCTTGACACTGCAAAACAATTCTAATCAACATTGAAAAACTAATTCAGAAGTCAAATTAGGATCAACAAACTATAAAAAAAATGATTGACCTTTGGAAGGATGTCAATAATCTATGCTTCTTATTCCTTCTTATTTCCACCCTTAGTAAAACCCTGCTATCAACAAGAAGATTCAACCTTCAAGTAATTCAAAAGTGAAAGGAAAATGAATGTAATCTCACTTTAGGGAAAGAAAAAACCTTATTAGAGTTTGGGCCTCTCTATTCTCTCATGCTTTGTCCCTCCATCAAGTCCTTTTATTCCTCAAAGTTGGTTTTGATTAGTTCAACTATATTTAGTTAGATAGTTAACTAACTTTTAGTTAAGTGGGACAAATAATAAATAATTGTAATAAGGGTTTTAAAATAAATAATAAATAATAGGTGGGGACCCCCTAAATAACTTTATTGTTTGATTTTCTAACTATCCCATTGTACCTCCATAATTTCAATATATATATGTTGTCTATTGTCCAAGAATAAAAGTGCAAGTATGCCATCAATAAACTACTACATAAAGCCATCATAATATAAAATTTAAAATCATATTTTTTGTGTGAGGTTGTCCTCTTCTATCCACTGTCTTGAGATGAAGCCAAACCGTGTGTTTGTAAATCTTCCTTGGTAGATTTATTGTCTTCATTTGATGATGCTTCAGGGTGCATATAACCATAGTTGATATTCCTAGGATCGTGATTTTTGGGAATATAATGTGAGGTAACATAATGGGAAGTTGAATAAAAACTAGGTGACATGCCAAGTTGCTTCCCTTTGTTAGGTTAAGGTCCCTGAGCTAAAGCTTTGTTTTTATTGATTTGATGAGAAGATAATGCATGTAAATCCATGGAAACAACAAGTTGAAATGGATGCTTAGGAGGAGGTAGAGGTAATGGGATATATATAGTAGAGCATCCATGATGATGAGGTTGAGGATCATTAATTATTTCATTCCATCCATGATTGAATAGAATATCAAGTTGTAAAGACACATGTGGTTCTACAGGTATGCTTTTGATGCTAGGATGAGGGTGAAATGGAGGTTTGATAGGTGATGCAGGAGAATCGCCTTCAAAGTCAAAGACGCAAACGTGGAGGAAAATGAATGACATCTCAACATAACAAAGTTTCAAATCATAAATTAACTCAGAATTAAATTGAGTTGTTGAGATATTTTTGAAAGAAACATTTTTAAATATGTCGTGTTTGTAAAGTCGTGAAGGACTATAAGGGGTTGCGGATATAGAGTGTTGAATCTTATCTGGCAAAAACTGTTAGTTATTGTAATAGTACAGAGTAGGTAACCACTAAGAGTTTGATAGGATAGGTTATAAACAGGATGACAAGAGCTCGTGGAGCCGATACTTAGATAATTTGTTGTTGCATTGTAAAAGTATTAGGAGATGATAAGATAAAGATTAGAGAGATCAGTAGAACATAGTAGAGTAGAAGAAATATATGTATTTTATTTCATGAATGAATAGAATAGATAGAATTGTCCCAAATCTTGGACTGTTTTCATTTTGATGTATGATTGAATGAATGTGATATTCTGTGTGTGTGGTTTAGTTCATTTTCGTTCATGTATGATCGTTCAAGAAGTTGATCATATGAGTCTGTGACGAAACTGATATGTTTCAATTGTTTCTCTTCTGAAACTCGTATGCAAGGTGTGCATATTGAATGCAAGGAGCGTGTCGATTGAGTCTTAGAGTGACTCAGAGGAGTTCATAGAGAAAAAAGGAAACTTAGACCAAGTTCAAGGAGTGCACAACGTCAAGAAGTGACCAAGTGTCGAAGAACCAGAACAAAGGAACGCCAGGTGGGCAAGAAGAATTTATTTTCAAGAAATCCTTTGATCTGAGTTATCAAAATCCCGAGAATGCAAGGAGTGCATGGGAAGTCAGAATCCTTTAAGAATCAATATCAGAAGAGATAACACTTTTCAGAAGTGTTGACGAGATCCAAGATTTGGACTCACACAAGGAGCAAAGGTTTGAAACCTTTGAAGAATGATAAATATTCTAGTCGGAAGAAATCAAAAGCTCAAGAGGAGGAGAAACAATGGTCATTGGATCACTGTGTAAAAGATCAACAGTTGTCTAATCTATGTAAAGTGCATGAGCCTTAGCGCTTCACACATTCAGGAGAGAGAGCTCATTAAGGTTGAGGATTTGAGATTTCCAAAGACCAGAGAGCCGAAGTAGAATCTCAGGCGTTCGATTAACAGGAACAAATATGAGATGTCATATTGTTTTAGGTAAGATTCAAGCATCAGTTCACCTAGAGCCAGAGAAAATCTGGACCGTTAGATCCAGGAGGATACATGTCGGTGGGTTGTGAGATCTAGAGGAAGGAAAAAGGTGAAATGTTGAAACACCCAAAGACTGAATAGTCAAATATACGAGAGTCATCGATATGCACGGGGACACTTGTTAATAGATCGTGAGCTCTGGGTAAATTGTAGGGGGTTTCAATTGAGATCTGAGATTGTCGAAACCCAAAGATCTAAAGTGAATCTGAACCGACAGATCTAAGGAAGACATGGTGTGAATCCACGAACTCCGGGTAAAGTCCCTAAGTGATTCAGAGTCGTGGGATTTAAGAGATACTTGGAATAAATCCATGTAATCTAGGTAAAGACCCAAAGTAATCCTTGACCATCAGACTAAGTGGACACGCGTCAGTGGATTATAGCCTTCGGATAAAAGGCATTGGGAAGAAGGGTGAAGTTTGAGATTTGAGATATCAGAAGTCCGAAGACCTAAAGGAGATCTCGAACGTCAATCGAGAATGGGGACACAAGACCGTGGATTTGAGTTGAAAAGTCAAACACCTGAAGTGAAGATAGGACCGTTGATTTTGAGGACAGGTGATTGCAGATCGTCATCTCCGGGAGGTTGAAGTACGAAAGAAAGAAGGGTTTGAGATTTAAAAACCCCAAAGTACGGAATCGCGAAGAGATATTGACCATTGATCGAGAAGGGGCTGATCTGTTCTGTAGATTTGAAAAGCGTAGATCTGAACCATCAGTTCAGTTAGTATCATCAAGATCACGAGATTGACGATCTTGTAACATTTAGGGGTTAGGAGTTGCACAAAATTTAAAACATTGAGGGTGGGCCGTAATTGCGTGGTCATGTGAAGTCACCACCCAATGTCACATCGAGAGGGGGCTTATCAAAAAAAGAGCTAATGCCTAGTACTCTGAGATTTTGTAGGAGAGAGAAAGGGAAGGTTGCAGGTGCTATCAGACCTACACAAAGGAGTTGAAAGGGCCTGTGTTTAGATACAGAAGGGGACTGTTAAGGTTCCAAAGAGTCATCTGACACAAGAATCAAAGATGCTTTGACCGGAAGTTCGTGTAGCCCTACGGGGGAGTAGGGGGCTGCACCAGGTGGTATTAGAGTTGGTATTGATACTTTTTGCAGACAACAAGAAAAGGAGGTAAGTTGGTATCAATTGTGGTATCAAGAATTTGATTTTTGTTTGTAGGTGACGTAGTGGAATCATGCCACCCAGAAGGCGTAGAGAAAATGAAAAAATGGAAGAAGAAATGAGGCAACTTCGAATGAGACTGGACGCCATGGAAAAAACGTAGAAAAGAGCGCCAAATGCTGCAGATATCAGTGAAGCTGAGAGTGAAGAGATATAGGTCAAAGAAAATGTAGTAGAGGATGTTGCACAAGATCGCTTAATAAAATCTGTTTCAAATATAGGAGCCAGAGAAAGAATAGAGGTACCAATGTATGAAGGCAATTTGGAAGTTGAAGAATTGTTAGATTGGGTGCGTGCTATGGAGAAGTACTTCGATTACGAAGATATTGATGAAGAAAAGATGGTGAAGCATGCAGTCACAAGATTGAAGGGTCATGCAGAACTATGGTGGGATGAACTGGAGGTCGAATGAAGGAGAAATGGTAAGCAGAAAATTAAGAACTAGGATAGGATTGTAACCAAGATGAAGGCCAAATTTATCTTGAAGGACTATCAAATCAATATATTCAGAAGATTGCAGAACTTGAATCATAATAGATTATCAATGAAGGAGTACAATGAGGAATTTTATAGATTGAACATCAGGGCTAGACAAAAATAAAATGAGGTTGAAAATATAGCCAGATATATCAATGGGTTGAGATATGAAATACAAGATGATATTAGCATGATGTCGGTTAGTATAGTTGAGGATGATTATCAAGAAGCCTTGAAATATGCAGAGAAATTGGCCAGGAAGCAAAGTCAATGAAGTAGAGGTAAGGGAACTGACAAAGAGAATTTCCAGAAGCTGAAGCATGAAGTTGACAGACAACATAGTCACCATGATAAAGGTGGAAGTTCTAAATAAGGACAACATGGAGGAAGAATCTCTTTTTCTAGAGGAAGAGGAAGAGAAAGAGCCAGAGGAGGTGAAGTTAGATGTTATACCTGTGGAAAATCAGGGCACAAGTCTTGGGAATGTCCCGAGAGAAAGAAAGAAGGGGAAGGTGAAGCACATGTTGCAGAAGCACAGAAGAATGTGGAAGAAGAAGTAGTAGAAGGAGGAAAGAACCTCATGATGAGGAAAATTATTCTTAAACTAGAGAAGGAGATGGAGAAACCAGTTCAACGAACAATTCTATTCATAACTGCTTGCAAGACGAAGGACAAAGTTTGCAAGGTGATCATAGACAGTGGGAGAAGTGGCAATCTAGTATCCATAGAGATGGTGGAGAAACTAGAGTTGAACACAAATGCACATCCAAACCCATACAAGGTATCATGGTTGCAGAAAGGACATCAAGTAATGGTAAGTCAACAATGCCAAGTTGAATTTAAAATAGGAGGTTATAAGGATGAAATATTATGTGATGTGATTCTTATGGATGTCTGTATTATTTTGTTGGGGAGACCATGGAAGTTTGATAGAAAAGTTATTCATGATGGAAGGAAGGAAGAATACTTATACCCTAGAAAAGAATGGTAGGACACATATGTTGTTACCAATAGAAGACAAAGAGAAAAAAAGGGAAGCTAGTTCAAGTATACTTCTCATGAGTGGGAAGGAACTGTTGAATGAAGTGAAGAAGGAAAAAGAAATGTAGTTTTTTGTAGTGAGGAAGCGTAGAGTTATCCTTACAAATACTTCTGTAGAATATTTTCCTGAAGAAATCCAAGAACTATTAGAAAACTTTGCTGACATAGTAGTGGATGACTTACCTCACTCATTGCCACCCATTAGGAGTATAAGCCATCACATTTACCTTATTCTAGGAGCTAGTTAACCAAACAAAGCAGCTTATAGGTTGACACCTAGAGAGAATGAGGAAGTAAAAAATCAAGTCCAAGAGTTGTTGGATAAAGGTTTAGTCAGGGAAAGCCTAAGCCCATGCAGAGTACCGACTGTGTTAAGTCTGAAGAAGGATGGAGGATGGATAATGTGTACAGATTCTTGAGCCATCAAAAAGATAACCATTAGGTACATATTTCCTTTACCGAGGATGGATGACTTGATGGATTGTTTGATTGGAGAGATTTATTTTTCCAAGAGAGACTTGAAGAGTGGATATCATCAAATAAGAATGAGAGAGGGAGATGAATGGAAAACAATATTCAAGACAAATGAAGGATTGTTTGAATGGCTGGTCATGCCATTTGGGTTGACAAATGAACCAATCACATTTATGATATTGATGAATGAAGTATTGAAAGACTTCATAGGCAAATTTTTCATAGTATATCTGGATGACATACTAATCTTTAGTAAGACAAAGGGAGAACACTTAAGACATTTGATATCAGTGATGGAAAAGTTACAACAAGAGAAGTTGCTAATAAATCTGAAGAAAATTTATTTTATGAAGAAGGAACTCATATATTTGGGTTTTGTGATTTCTTCAAATGAATTGAAGATGGATCCAAAAAAGGTGAGATCAATCAGAGAATGGCCATCGCCAAGTAGCATATTTGAGGTAAGGAGTTTTCATGGGTTAGAAATTTTTTATAGAAAGTTTATCATAAATTTCAGTGGTATATGTGCACCCATGATGGACACTGTGAAGAAGAAACACAAGTATTTTAATTGGACAGAGGAAGATGAAAAACGTTTCAAAGTGTTGAAGGAGAAGATCATAGAACAACCAATTTTGGTCTTGCCAGATTTTGGAAAAACATTTCAGGTGAGATGTGATGCAAGTGGATTAGCTATTGGAGTAGTCTTGAGTCAGGATAATAGGCCAATTTCTTATTTCAGTGAGAAGCTGAATGACACCAAGAAGAAGTATTCCACATATGACAAAGAATTTTATGCAGTGATTCAAGATTTGAAGAAGTGGAGACACTATCTAATTCCTAAAGAATTTGTCTTGTAAAGTGATAATCAAGCTTTGCAATTTATTACTAGGCAAGAAAAGTTGAATCAGAGACATGCTAAATGGGTAGAATTTATACAAAATTTTACTTTCGTTATCAAACATATTGTTGGAATTGCTAACAAAGTTGCATATGCTTTGAGCAAGAGGCGTTTGATTGTACAGGAATTCAAAGTGGAGACCTTAGGGTTTGAACACCTCAAGGAGATGTATAAAAAAGATGCAGATTTTAAGGATGCTTATGAGGCATGCAAGAATCCTTTGCTGGGATACATAAGCCCATGGACAAAATATTTGATCGAGGATGGATTATTATTCAAGGGAAGCCAATTATGCATACCAAAGTGCTCAATGAGAGATAACCCACTGAAAGAGAAACACAATGGAGGTTTAGCTGGACATTTTGGTCATGATAAGACATTTGCACAGTTGAGTTATTCATATTATTGGTCAATCATGAGAGCATAAGTGAAAATTTTTGTGAACAAATGTAGAATTTGTCAGTATGAAAAAGGAAGACAATAAAACACTGGTTTGTATCAGCCATTACCAATTCCAGAGAGGTTGTGGGATGCAATCAGTATGGATTTTGTATTGGTATTGCCTAGAACTCAGAAAGGGATCAATTCCATATTTGTTGTGGTGGATAGATTTTCAAAAATGGCACATTTCATACCATGCCAAAAGACAAACGATGCTACACACATAGCCAATTTGTTTTCAAAGAAGTAGTGAGACTACATGGATTTCCTAGGAGCATAGTCTTAGACAACGACACCAAATTTGTAGGACACTTTTGGAGGACTCTATGTCAGAGGCTAGGGACAAACTTGTCATTTGTTTCAACATATCACCCTCAAACAAATGGATAGACTGAAGTAGTAAACAATATTCTAGGAAAGTTGTTGAGAAGTTTATTCATTGAGCAAGGTCATCAATGGGATCAGATTTTCGCACAAACAAAATTTGCCTTCAACAATTCAGTGAACAAGAGCACAGAGAAAAGTCCATTTGAAATTGTGTATGGTATACAACCAAGAGGGATTATAGAATTGAGAGATATGAATCAAGATGAGTTCAAATGTGCTGGAGAAGAGGATTTTGCAAAAAAAATGCAGAAACTCCATGATAGAGTCAGAGAGAATATATAGGACAACAACCATAAATACAAGAACATAGTTGATCAGAAGAGGAGAGAAGTTCAATTTGAGGTTGGAGATGAAGTTTTATCTCATTTGAGAAAAGAAAGGTTTTGAAGGGGAACACATAACAAGTTGAAGATGAATAAGATAGGACCATGCAGGATTCTCAGAAAATTCATAGCCAATGCTTATGAAATTGAGTTTCCAGACAATGTTGGGATATCACCGATATTCAATGTTGCAGACCTATATCCTTATAGGACAGATGAGGCAGGAGAAACATATGATTAGAAAGAAGTTCAGTGGGAAGAACAATTTTCCACAGCAGAAAAACCTCACGTGGAGAAAATCATTGAACAAAGAGATGGAAAGAAGACTAGGAGGAAGACATATCCTGAATATTTAGTGAAGTGGAAAGATCATCCAATGGAAGATGCGAGTTGGGTCATAGAACCTGATATTTTGAATCATGCAAAGACAGTGCAGGAGCTCATGGAAAAGATTCCATAAATTTTTTAAGCAGAGGAGTATGATGTAGGAGCATCGCCTTCAAAGTCAAAGATGGAAGCATGGAGGAAAAGGAATGACATCTCAGCATGACAGAGTTTCAGATCAGAAATTAACTCAGAATTAAATCGATTTTTTGAGATATTTTTGAAAGAAACATTTTAAAATATTTCTTGTTTGTAAAGTCATGAAGGGTTGTAAGGGGTTGCACATATAGAGTGTTGACTCTTATCTGGAAATAACTGTTAGTTATTGTAATAGGACAGAGTAGGTAACCTCTAAGAGTTTGATAGGATAGGTTACAGACAGGACGACGAGAGTTCGCGGAGTCGGTCCTTAGATAGTTTGTTGTTGCATTGTAAAAGTATTAGGAGATGATGAGATAGAGATTAGAGAGATCAATAAAATAGAGTAGAGTAGAAGAAATATATGTAATTTGTTTCATGAATGAATAGAATAGACATAATTGTCCCAAATCTTGGACTGTGCTCATTTTGATGTATGATTGAATGAATGTGATATTATGTGTGTGTGGTTTAGTTCATTTTTGTTCATGTATGATCGTTCCAGAAGTTGATCGTATGATTCTGTGAAGAAACTAGATAAGTTTCAATTATTTCTCTTATGAAACTCGTATGCAAGGTGTGCATCTCGAATGAAAGGAGTGTGTTGATTGAGTCTTGGAGCGACTCAGAGGAGTTTAGAGAGAACCAAGGAAAATTAGAGTAGGTGCAAGGAGTGCACAACGTCAAGAAGTGACCAACTGTCGAAGAATCAAAACATAGGAATGCCAGGTGGGTGAGAAGAATTTCTTTTCAAGAAATCCTTCAATCTGAGTTATCGAAATCCCAAGAATGAAAGGAGTGCATGGGAAGTTAGAATCCTTTAAGGATGAAGCTCAGAAGAGATAACACTTTTCAAAAGTGTTGATGAGATCCAAGAGTCGGACTCGCAGGAGGAGCAAAGGTTTGAAACCTTTGAAGAATGATAAATCTTCTAGTTAGAAGAAATTAGAAGCTTAGGAGGAGGAGCGACAATGGTCATTAGATCACTGTGTAAAATATCAACAATCGTCTGATCTGTGTAAAGTGCACGATCCTTAGCACTTCGCACATTCGGGAGAGAGAGCTTATCAAGGTTGAGGATTTGAGATTTCCGAAGGCTAGAGAGCCAAAGTAGAATAACATCTGTCTGATCAACAAGAAAATATTTGAGCCGTCAGATTGTTTGAGGTAATATTTAAGCATCAAATCACCCAGGGAGAATCTGAGCCGTCAGATACCATGGGTCCAGGAGGAGGCAAGTTTGAAAATTGAGATTTCTGAAGTGCGGATATTCGAAGGGCTGGAGCAAATCTAGACCATTAGATCTAGGAGGATACGTGTTGGTGGGTCATGAGATCCATAGGAAGGAAAAAGGTGAAACATTGAAACACCCGAAGCCCAAATAGTCGAAGATCCGAGAGTCGTTGATCTGCACACGGACACTTGTCAACAAATCATGAGCTCTAGGTAAACTATAGGGGGTTTCAGTTGAGATCTGAGATTGCTGAAACCTGAAGATTCGAAGTGAATCTGGACTGATAGATCTAAGGGAGAAGTGGCGTGAATTCGTGAACTCCGGGTAAAGTCTCTAAGTGATTCAGATTTGTGGGATTTAAGAGAGATGTGGCATAAATCCATGTACTCTGGGTAAAGACCAAAAGTAATCCTTGACCGTCGGATTAAGTGGACATGTGTTAGTGGATTATAGCCTTCGGATAAAAGTCATTGGGAAGAAGGGTGAAGTTTGATATTTGAGATCTTAGAAGTCTAAAGACCCAAAGGAGATCTCGATCATCGATTGAGAAGGGGGCCATAGGACCATGGATCTGAGTTGAAAAGTCAAACACCTGAAGTGAAGATAGGACCATTGATTGTGAGGACAGGTGTCCACAGATTGTCAGCTCCGGGAGGTTGAAGTAAGGAAGAAAGAAGGGTTTGAGATTTCAAAACCTCAAAGTTTGGAATCACGAAGAGATATCGATCGTTGATTGAAAAGGGGTCGATATGGTCCTTAGATTTGAAAAGTGTAGATCTGAACCATCAGTTCAGACAATATCATCAAGATTGTGAGATCGACAATCCCGTAGCATTTCGGGGGTAGGAGTTGCATGGAATTTAAAACGTTGAGGGCGGGTCGTAATCATGTGGTCACGTGAAGTCATTGCCCAAGGTCACATCGAGAGGGGGATTATCAGAAAAATAGCTAACGCCTAGTACTCTAAGATTTCACAGGAGAGCGAAAGGGATGGTTGCAGGTGCTATCAGACCTATAGAAAGGAGCCGAAAGGGCATGTGTTTAGATACAAAAGGGGGCCATTAAGGTTCCAAAGAGTCATGTGAATCAAGAATTGGAGATCCTTTGATTGGGAGGTCATGTAGCCCTATGGGGGATTAGGGGGGCTGCATCAATAGGTGTTGGAGGAGGATTAAAATATCCTTGTCCCGCAAGGTTGATAATACTAACTTTTAGGAGTTGATTAAAATCCTCGAAATCAACATCAAAGTGAAAAAATAATATAAGTCTCTTGTTTCTACCCCTAGGAAATCCATCTTCCTACCCTCTATTCCAATTTCCTGATCTGTTTCCCCTGTTATTTTTGTTAGATATGTTCCTACCTCGACTGAAAAATCTCATCTATTAAACATGAAGAATAGATCAGAGTATGTATACCATAGCAAGTAAAACATCAAATACATTTTTCATTTAACATAATTTTTAGAAGTGGCTTTGAATCGATCAAAAATCAAGCATGCAATCAACCAAGGATAAAAGAGATGAGTAACTTAAAATCAAACCTTTTTCTCAATTTTGAAACATTTCCAGATATCATAACTCATACAACTGATATTATTTAAGAACAAATGATTTGTAATGAAATGGGAAAGATGACGGGCTTGTAATGGATGGAAAGTGAAAATAAATGCTAAGGAAAAGAAATTCATGTTCATATTAGTCATAGATGCGACATCCCCCAAAATAAAATAATTTGGAAATTTAAATTTCTGGGAAATTATTCCACTTTTGGTAAATTTGAATTTGGAAAAATTTTGCCATTTATGGCAATTTCGAATTCTGAATTTGTTAATTGTAATAAATTATTATGACTGTTGGGTAGATATATGATTTGACCCAACTAACTATTTGACAATGACACTTGTTTAAAAACATAATATTTTATATTGATTGCAGGAAGACAAATGGAACAACCATGTTAAAAGTAGCTGACCATGACTCCATGAGTGGGGAACATGTTGGAACTACCCCTGGGCTGATTTTTACAAGTGGCAAATTGATGATTTGGCCATTGGCAGCCCCTGAAAACCAGGGATTTAGGAAGCTGCGAAAATTCCAAAGAAGGAAAAAGACCTAGGCAAGTTACAAATAAGCATATGTGAGGAGGTAGAACGCTGCTAGGTATGTTGGGGAAAGAGTCTATTTTGGTTTTCCTTTTTTCACTTGATATTATGAACACTGGAAGGGTGTGAGGCAAGGAGAAAAAGGTGACCGAGTTGAAGGACAATGTTGTAGAGGGATTTCCAAGTTCACCCTTATGGACTCATAGTCAGGCTAGGGGCTGAATCGGGCAAGTAATTGTGGTTGCTTGGTTCTATGGTTGGGAGGAACGTGGTTGTTCTTTTTGTTTTATTTGCAAGCTTAGTTCATATATGTACTCTAAACTCCATCTGTTTGAATGATTTTATATTGGAGATACTATACATGTTATCGCTATATGGAAAGAGTTCTAGTATCTATTTTAATGATCGTATAACTGTTGTAAGTCTTTTCCTGTACCTAAAAATTCAGTATTCTACCTCTGTGGAATGAATTGGTTATTGTTATAGTGGGATCCTTAACGCTGGTATGCATGCAAGAACTTAGACAAAGACTGTTCGAAATTCAGTGAATAGATTATAGGATTTAATTGCAGACTTATTTTCTAGAATCATTTTTTAAACAGAATTTGATTATGTATCAATGAATGAACAGAGCTATTATATGCGTATATATGTCTCAATCTTTAACAGATTCGAATGAACGAACAAAGCTATTATATGAGTATATATGTCTCAAACTTTAATAGAGTCGAATGAACGAATAGAGCCATTACATGCATATATATGTTTCAAACTTTAAAACAGAGTTGAATGAACAAACAGAGCTATTATTATGCACATATATGTCTCAAACTTTAAATAGAGTCGAATATATATCAATGCACAAACAAAGCTATTATATGCATATGTATGTTTCAAGCTGTAAACAAAATCCACTTAAACAGTCGAGAATGATGAAGCATATGGGAAGGAACGTAATTGATCTAGGTGGATATCGGTGGCCACCCACCTTTTCCAAATGGCTCAAAACAGTTTTTTGGCCATTTTGGCAATTTACTATTTTTAGCAGGTTTTAACTTCCGGGGCCATTTT
>JZKD02S1795742.1:438951-453366 GCA_000966675.3 Picea glauca
AAATGTCTCCTTGGTATATATAGGAGACTAGGAGGTATAATTACAACTAATGGCCTAAAGCCGACATAAATAAAATAAAATTACTATTATAATATGCCCCAATTAAGGGGTAATGTGCCAATATTAGGGCTTAACAAAATCACACTTGAGCATATTGAATATCTACAGGTGACTGAGGTAACCAAAGGATATCTAAGCCTAATTTCAGAGGGAAGGTGAAGAAAAGAAGGCCGAAATTCAAGGGAGGATACATTTTTTTGATGATGCTTTCTAAGGTATGTTATTTACAGACCATCTCACCATTTTCACAATAAATGTTTTTCTAGAATGACCCAGACCATGAAATTGATATTCCATTGAGGAAACATATCCAAGTATCGGTGGTAAAAACTTGTGGGTCGTGTGAGTTTTGGAGTTACACTCCATGGAAAATAGGGTTTGTGGCTAGTCCTGAAACTAGTATAAAACATGTGTTTTGGGTAAAAATGTCATAACTTATTCATAACAGATCCAAATTAAGTAAGAAAAAATGTGTTGGTTAGATTATAGTCTGTAGTATGCTGTGTAACATTTTGATATCCATTCAACAAATATTCAGTGTGAGGCACTCTCTACAAGATCACTATCTAGAATAAGCTAGAATTTAGCAAGGTATGCCATTTTTTCTATAACTCCTTTTCTGAGAGGTTCCAAGTAGTGACACCTAAAGGAATTGCATAAAAAAAATTGAAGAACATTCTGTACTAATTTCATATATTTATTCATTATAGGTACATAGTTATGATTATTTCAAGCTAGGGTTATTGACTAATCCCAAACTAGTCATGTGAGACTAAAGAAAAGTTTGATGAAATTGTTAGTCTCTTGTTGTGAAAGTTAAGGAAGGTTTGTAGGTATGTGATCATATACACCAGGTCTATTACAGAGTTACAAATCATATTTGGATGATGAAATGGATGAGGGATTTTGGTTAAGGTACATGTTGGGTACATGGTTGAGACAAGTAGTTGATGAGTTGGCACATACATGAGGTGTGTAGTTGATGATGTTGGTACATATTCATGAGTCATAGTTGATGATTGATTGAAACATTACTGTTACATACTTGGTACATGGTTGGATGAACTTGTTTATGGTACAGGTTGATTACAGGTTGTTTGCTACAGGTTGGTGCATGGTTGATGCACTTGTTTATGGTACATGTTGATTACAGGTTGAGGTACATGTTGATGCATGGTTCAAGTTTATTGGTACATGTTTACAACGATATATATCACAATGATAGTGTGACAGTGGTTCCATCATTCTACTTCTACTTCATATTGGTTGGACGGGGCAAGGAAAGGTGGTTGTAGCCACCTTTTGGTTGTAGTCGGAGAACATAGGGGGTTGTAGCCTTCTTCTGGTTGTAGCCAGAGAATAGGGGAGTTGGAGCTTCCTTTAGGTTGCATCCTGAAAAATAAGGGGGTTGGAGCCTCCTTCCAGTTGCAGCTAGAAAATAAAGGAAGTTGGTGCTTCCAATGAATGCAATTCTTCATTACATATAAGAAAAAACATTATGTGGTTTTCTCCCGCTTTGGGTTTCTACGTAAAACACTGGTGTACTATGTATGTGTATGATTGTTCAATTGTTCATTGCTTATTTTCTCTGAATTTATTGTATGATAATGCTACATTGATATAACAATTGGATTATATGGTTAAAAAGTATTAAATAGCTCTGTTATTGATTCACCTCCCCCTCTCAGTAATCCAACAGAGGAAAGATGAAGTTAAAATGATATATGATTTTTTGGAATTTAGGAATGATGTATGAAAAATGAAATAACAAAGGATTTGGTCCTGTATGTAAGATAAAAAATATCTTCTAATTACTTCATGACTTGACTATATTTTATTCCAATCCATATCAGCATGCCCGAGAATCAAATAACCAAACCGTGTTTAATACCTATTCCAAATAAATTTTGAATCAAACAGGTACAAGACTTGCCCATTATTTCTTTTAGTAGTCATCTTATAAGCTCGCAGAAAAAGCTTAAAAATGAATCTAATATTCCTTTATAAAAAATTGGTTCTAAAGTTTTGAACCCAATTAAAACTAGTATAATATAATTGACCAGGTCATTCCATGCTAGGGTTTTGAACTTTTATTGATTTCTGTAAAATAATAACACACAGGTCAAAACCCAATTTAATTCAATAATAATTATTAGCCAAAACACGGTGCATAGGATTTATAATCATTGCACAAATATCTTATACTCAAATCTTTTAAACAAACATCTGTAAAAAACCCATCATATATACATACTACAAACTCAATGAGGATTGAAATATGGTATCGATATAATTGATATAATCCTTTTGGTATGTACATGCATTATCAATAATAATCAAATCATAACTTTGGGTCTCTAGTGTTGATTAATTGGGTTGGTTGTCGTTGATGTCAACCCTTGAAGAAAGTTTGGTAGCAAATTTCGGTAGCACAAAGGTTTGGGTAATGGACCTGTTCTCTTCCTTATACACACTTGCAAACATGAGCTAAGTCCTACTCACTTAGTGTGTCCTTGGAGGCACAATGCCTAGGTTCAAAGTCCACATTGTCACTTTGAATTGAACCTCTTCCATCTAGGCTAACTCCTAGGGAATCCAAGGGGGGTAGACCCTAGTTACTAGATGAGATTTACGATTAAGTGTTCTAGGAGTTGATTTTAATTAGTTAAAAGGTTAAGGGGAATCTAGCCTATGATGTCAATCAACAAATGCAAGATGCAACTATCTAAGTATGAGAGTCATACATTTCCTAGGGAAACTAAGACTAGTGCCTAAGATTGGGTAATGGGGTCAACTAAGTTAAGGGGATGTTTGTTACAATATAATTACAAGTTTACAGAAGTTTACAAAAGTTTACAAAGATAGATATAACTAGTTACAAAAGAACATCTAAGATATACAGATTAAGACTAGATACAAGATATTAACAAATGCTTGAAAAGTGCAGGAAAGGAGATATTCAAAGACAAAGCAATCATCAACACATCAAGCCAAGCATGCTCACAATAGATAGACTCCCGTTGGACTGCTTTTCAATGGCCAAGAGATGCAAAGCATTCACAACCCAATCAAGAGAATGCCTCCAGGTGGATGCACACTTCTTGAAGGATCACACCACAAATACAAGAAAAGAATAAAGATGAAAGCTTTGAAAGTAAAGTTCTCTAGATGAAGAGATATAAACACTTAAGCAATAATTCTACAACACATAAGTGATAACTTGCGTATGAATGTAAATTGAAAGACAGTGAGATCAGTGAACTTGCAAGTGTGTAATTGTATTGTTGGTGTTGTAGATTGAAAATTGAATTAAGTGGTTAAGTGTGATATTAATTTTATCCCTATCTAGGTGTCAACCCAAAACTCTCCTCCCCCTATTACCAAGTGGTTTTTGGATGGTCAATAAGTGAGGCAACGAGGCCTACCCTAGCTTCATAGGGCAACCCTAAGGCCAAGTACTCCGGAAATTTTTTTGTGGCTTTCCTCAAAACCCCAGTTTTTAAGTGGCGAAGATGGTGAGTTAAGTTGTCCTATTAAGTCTAATTAATAAATTTTAGATCTATGAGATAAATATTGCAAAGTGTGGTTGAGTGCTTGGATCTTGCTCAACAAAGGGTTACCAACAAACTGAAAATTGAAAGATAAGAAGACTGAAGCCTTTATACAATGGATTGCAAGTTAAATTTTAGTTTCCGGAAAAGGCCTTGGGGACCCAAACCAGATTTAATGATTGAGTTCTTAGTTTATTAGATTGCACATGTGAAGTGTAAGAACTAAAAGTAACTTGCGGAATTGTAAAAGATGATTACTTTATGACTTTATGAAACCAGTGTTAGCATGCGCATGTGTAATATAAAGATTAAATAAACTGAAACTTGCATGCAACAGAAAATAATGATCTAATCTAAGCCACCACAGGCTCTAAGCTAGCATGTGTTATGAGATCCACTCTAGATTATTTTAAGTTAATCATGCATGTACAAATCACAACTAATCTAGCTAAGCTTGCAAAGTAAAGACTGAAAGGAAAGCAAGCTGTTTGGGTACAACTCCTTCGGGCTTGCGTTTACAGTATTTTAGAGTAGATAGAGAAGAAGAAAACATTACCCAGTGAGAGGAGTTGTTTGGAGGGTGTGTTGTGCATGTGATTTGGGCAGCATGCCTTCTTGTCCTGGTAAGAACCTGCAAAAATCAGCGAGCTATTGCTTGCTGATTTGAGCTACGACACACTTCAAAAGTCAATGAAATTTATGTTTTTAGACATAAATTTCTTACATATGTAAACCAAAAAATTATACAATTTTAGGTGACCTATCTAAGCATGTTAGCTAGCAAAATGAAGAATGAGATAAGGTGAACAATATCAGAAATAATTTGGAGTGTAAGTGAGAAGTAAGGGTAAATCCGTGCTTGGACTTATCCCAATATCCTCTCCTTGAAGTGTCCTGCAAAGCTTAAACAGAACGTGAGATGAAGATAGATAATGATGGCATATATTAATAATCAAAACTACTTTCAGTCATTAGTAAATGTAGATCAAATAAGTTAGCAATTATACAATCACTAAACTTAGTTAAGTAAACTACTTTACCCAACAATCTACCTATAATCACACAAATATTTAAAACAAAATGATTTCACCTCATATGCATATAATGAGCCTAGACTACTCTTGAGATCCGTGTATCCTCCAAAGCATTTCCTTTTATTATCCAAATGGAAGAAGTTATAGCAACAAATTGCTACAAGTTCTTCAAGAGCCACACCAATGAAGAAAGGTGACAATAATGATGAGAGAGGAAGAGAATAAGATAGTGAGAAAATGGTAGCATAACAGTGCAATAATGAAATGTGAGTAAAGAGTGAAGGAGAGGTTTCTTAAATAGCTTAAGGAACCAAGGAGACCCCCCTCAGATCATTGACAAATGTCAAGATTTAAATTCATGAGGAAACTCAAACCAATGAAAGAGTGAGCTTTTAGGGTGAGGGAAAAAGGTAAGTAAATGAATTGGGTAGGGAGAAAGAAAGGGAAAAGGATACATATGAGCTAAGAGGAGGCCCACGTACCAGCTAAAAGGGAGTTGCACGCTTTCATGGGGGAGTTTCCACTTTCCATGAGATTTTATCCCATTTACAAGAGGGAAAAGCGTGAGATAGGAAGGGAAAGGCGTGAGTGTGGATAAGGGTGTGTGGGAGGAGTGTATAGCACATGCCTAAAAGCATTCGATTGGTGGAAGAGACCCACGCACCATTTAAAGCAACCTTCCAAATTAAAGAAAATAATTTTTCCACGTGAATTAAAGGAAGTTCGTGAGGGTGATGGGGAGTACGTGAGGTAGGAGTGGAAGGATGAAGTGGTATGAGAGAGGAATCATATAGGAGGGATAGGGGACTCACGATCTAAAACAAAGGAAACTCCTATTTAGAATTTGAGTTTTCCATGTGAGTTAGAGGAAAGTGTGAGGGGAAGCGTGAGGTTAGAGAGAGTGTGGAGTCCACGCTCTTGGAGTGTGGGGGAGTGTGTGTGTCACACTCCAAAAGGATGTGGACAGGTAGAAAGGGAGGGCGTACCTCATGAGGAGGGGCCCATAACTTATTTAACATGTATTATTATATAAATAAATGAATTATTACATGCTCACGTGGGGAAAGGGGGACATGAACTTCACTTGGGATTTAATTAAAATGTGATTTTAATTAAATGTGGGTTTAAAAGGTAGGTAAAGGGTTAGGATAGGTAGGTGGGGTATATCTCATCATTATTTTCCACTTACCTGATTTAATTTGGACCATTATTACAAAATTGACATTTGCCCATGTCTTGGGTTTGGCAATTAAAACCACCATTTTTCCGAAAAACTCCTAAGTGGACAAACAACCTAGCAAAAATTGTCCAACTGAGTTGAAACTTGGTCCACGGGTGTAGGAGGTCTCATTATATTTCTTTTGAGTACAAATAACCCTATCAAAAATCGCGGGACCTAAGTTTTACATTAATTATCCATAATTAATTAATTAATTAATCAAATAATTAATTCGGAAACTTAAAAAAAACCTAGCTATACTTGACGGAATTCCGCGAAATTTCACGTGCTGTCTTACATTGTCATTTAAAACATTCCTAAACACTAGATACCTAGGAATTACTTCATTAGAATGACTTTCACCACTTTGGAGGATTTATTGGGTGGGAGTGAAAAACTCAAGGGAGATTAACCTGGCTAGTTAGGCCACATTAAGCTCCTGAGGATTAAAAACACTCAGCGAAAGGAACTCTCATAATGAAGAAAACCTAAGGAAACTAACCTAACATGATCCATGTAGACCTATTACATTATAAACCCATGCAGGGGTGCAGTAATCCCGCTTACAAAACTGTGTGCTGGAGCAAAAAATGCCCTATAGAACCAAAGAGTCTTTGACATGTTTGCATCTGTTGATGCATAACTTCATGGTACATGGAGTTGACCCCCTAGTTGAAGAGGCGATCAACATCTGGCTCCACATGGGGATGTGTGTTCGATCTTCTCAATCGGGATGGAGAGCATATGAGAATCCAACATCTACATAAAGGTGCTCACCAATATCCAACATAAGCATACATATATATCAAATGAATAAATAAAATGCTGTAAACAACATTTACATCATGAAATAACTAAAGTAAAACATGTATAACTACAAAATGAATCCGTGATACAAAAATAATTCTAAGTACATATCAACATAATGAATAAAATAATGCAAAATTGAAATACAAGGAGAAGGGTTAGAGATACATTACACAGGGTGTCCAAATGGACACCAAGTCACTTCAAGGCGGGGTCCACTCGCTAGCATGTATGACTTTATGTTGTCCCACAGGCTGAGAAGAGTTGCTAGAAGACTGATACACTTTATGTTGGTTGCTTATTCTTTCATGTGAATCCTGACTTCTAATCTTAGGCCATTTGGGGCAGTTCCCCTTAAAAATATATGATGGTTTTCCATAGGTGCCAAGTGCAAATTCTGTGAACTCAGTTTGCCCTTAAAAGGCTTGGCACACCCTTTATTAGGGATGGTATACTTTATTTTATCAATATTAACCTTATCATCCCTAATAAACTCCATTAGATTTTCATCATTGAATCTATCTTTAATTTTCCCAATTTTTGCAAAATAAGGAGTGGGTGGCCCAAGAATTCCATATGAATTGTTCTGACCTCTAATTGATTCCTCTGATGCAAGCTGATTTGGTGACAAATTTTCAACTGACACATCTAATTCTGACTTTAACTCTGAAGAAGTCAAACCATCATCTGTCTTATCCAAATATTCCTCAAGAAAAATCCCATCAAAAGAATCCATGGGGTCCCAAACATTACAAATGCTTGGGGGCCTATCCTTTAATTTTAGCTTTATAGGAGTGGACTCTATCTCATAACACCCCATTTCCACTTCTCGAAAAATGATCTTATTTTCCTTTTTCCTAGGATCTTCCACATGATGTTTTCTTTCCAACTCTCTATTCAATCTAAACTCTAAACCATTTTGAGTTGGAATGGTGGCATAAGTTAAGTCCATCTATAAATTACCACATAAATCTACAACTGTCTTTCTATTTATGAACATACCCCAAGTTTCTGGCGCATCAATTACAACAATGTCCATCTCAATCATGATATCTGGGAACGCAGCTAAGTGTACTTGTAATCCCTTAATCAAACCATGCACCACTATGGTTTTTCTATCCATAGCAAAAATGTTATGATAAGGCCTATATATTATTAAGTTCAACTATTCCATTACTTTCTTAGTCATAACATTTGAAGTAGCTCCTGAATCTAACATACAATTGTGAAGAATAAAATCGTTCACGAGCAATGATAAGTAGAAGGGTATATTCTTTTCATTCCCCCTATCCATATTTTGTAGAATAACTGGTGCATCTTGATAAATTATGGATGGTGGAGGGTCAACACTTTTCTAAGAAGGACAATCTATGGCTCTGAGTAGCTTCTCCCTCTAAGAAGGAATCTTCATTAATTCTGACACTGGTACCAACATTTTTTCATTACTTAACCATCCTCCTAAGTCAATATTTAAATCTGAGCTTGCATACTCATTTGACTTAGGGGGGTTTTGAGCTACCTTGGGAAAGTTTGCTTGGTTGTTACTTTGATTTTTATTTCCATTCCTTTGGTAGGTAATGCCTCTAAACTTATCCATTTCAACTACTTGTCATGGAGTAGGTTTAGGACCAAACATTTCTGTCACCTTATCCACCACGACATCACTCATGCAATTCACATTTCTCGCCCCCTCATTATGTTCATCTAAATCCATCCAATCATACATGCCATCATTATACTTATGACCAAACATATTAACTTGTTCATTCGAATATCCATAAGGTCCCTCCTCATCATAAAGGTGAAGGAAGACTTGGCAGGTTGATTCATCTTGGAATTTCTCACAAGGTCTGCAGTAATGAACAACCTGGTGGTCAACCCAATTAGTGGATTCAAATGGATTTGGTGGTCTTTGATATTGGGGAGGATATTTCTTAGGCCATTTTTCATTTGGCCTATGTTGGGACCTATTAGCTTGGCCCCTCTCCATGGCTATCAATCTATTCTGCATGGCATTCATATGATTAACTTGCTCCTTCAATTGATTAGCATGATTGATTTACATTTGTTTAATCAATTGAGTGAGTTCCTTAATGCCATCACTGGAGGATTTCTGAGTTTCAACATTTTTCCTCTTCTCATAAAAAAGTTGGGAAGAAGACCCTCTAGTAAAACCCAGGATGTTAGACTTCCTAGCATCCTGCATGTTCTTATCAATTTTGATATTTGTGGCTTGTGTTGTTTTCAAATCCTGAGGGTCCTTATCCCTCAAGGCATATCTCATTTCTCTCTCAAAAGCCTCCATATAGTATATCAATACTACAACATCTGAGGTTTTAATGTCATCATGAAGACTCCTCACTAAATTGTTGAACTTAGCATTGAATTCATCCATAGTTTTGTTCTCTTTCTTATGGC
This sequence comes from Picea glauca, assembly GCA_000966675.3. NCBI lineage: Eukaryota > Viridiplantae > Streptophyta > Pinopsida > Pinales > Pinaceae > Picea > Picea glauca. The sequence continues at coordinate 448,041 of JZKD02S1795742.1, forward strand.
TAGAAGTGAGGGCTGCTAACTGAAACCTATGTTCCTTCTGATCACCCCATATTTTTCTAAATTCATCCAAAATCTCTTCAAGGGTGCTAAACTTAGCTGGATCAAAATCGATAAACCATTCAATGACATCCCCCTCAAGTGAATACACAAACAAGGTCATCTTCACATATTCTTCATCATGACCTCTACAATATCTTTCCACACACATCTGGAAGTTCAAGATGTGGGATTTTGCATTGATTGCATTGTTTTCCTAAAAGGTAGGTAGCTTGTCTATGGCTTTCTCAGGGACTTGGTGTGGGGCACCTTGGATTGTTGCAAAATTCAAAGGCCTCAAGAATATACTCATGGTTGCATTAGTATTATTAGTGGGATTATTAACAGTTTGTTGATTATTGGTTTGGAACAAGAATTGGATATCAGGGAGTGCTTCTTCTCCAAGACTTTCAAGTAGCCTCCTAGGGGCAAGGCAATTTATCCTCCTCCTATAAACCTTTTCGGGTTCAGGAAAATAGTAAATCAAACCTTGTGCAATGCTCCTAGTAATATACCTGACATATTTTTTCAATGGAGTTGCCACTTGGAAAGGAAACACACACAATCAACCAATGCAAGTTCAAATAATTTTAGGGACTAAACTGTTTTATTGCTTGGTTCTAAAAGAATAAGTTAATTCATTTTGACCAAGGATAAATGACTTATCCCTAGCAATGGCGCCAAATATGTTGTCATCCTTATACACACTTGCAAACATGAGCTAAGTCCTGCTCGCTTAGTGTGTCCTCGGAGGCACAATGCCTAGGTTCAAAGTCCACACTGTCACTTTGACTTGAACCTCTTCCGTCTAGGCTAACTCCTAGGGAAGCCAAGGGGGATATACCTTAGTTACTAGATGATATTTATGATTAAGTGTTCTAGGAGTTGATTTTAATTAGTTAAAAGGTTAAGGGGAATGTAGCCTATGATGTCAATCAACAAATGCAAGATGCAACTATCTAAGTATGAGAGTCAGACCTTTCCTAGGGAAACTAAGACTAGTGCCTAAGATTGGGTAATGGGGTAACCTAAGTTAAGGGGATGTTCATTACAATATAATTACAAGTTTACAGAAATTTACAAAAGTTTACAAAGATAGATATAACTAGTTACAAAAGAACATCTAAGATATACATATTAAGACTAGATACAAAATATTAACAAGTGCTTGAAATGTGCAGGAAAGGAGATATTCAAAGACAAAGAAATCATCAACACATCAAGCCAAGCATGCTCAAAACAGATAGACTTCCGTTGGATTGCTTTTCAATGGCCAAGAGACGCAAAGCACTCAAGACCCAATCAAGAGAATGCCTCCAAGTGGATGCACACTTCTTGAAGGATCACACCACAGATACAGGAAAAAAATAAAGATGAAAGCTTTGAAAGTAAAGTGCTTCAGATGAAGAGATATAACCACTTAAGGAATAATTCTACAACACATAAGTGATAACTTGCATATGAATGTAAATTGAAAGACAATGAGATTAGTGAACTTGCAAGTGTGTAACTGTATTGCTAGTGTTGTAGATTGAAAATTGAATTAGGTTGTTAAGTGTGATATTAATTTTATCCCTATATAGGTGTCAACCCAAAACTCTCCTCCCCCTATTACCAAGTGGTTGTTGGATGCTCAATAAGTGAGGCAATGAGGCCTACCCTAGCTTCACAGGTCAACCCTAAGGCCGAGTACTCCGGAAAACTTTCCGTGGCTTTCCTCAAAATCCTAGTTTTTAAGTGGCGAAGATGGTGAGTTAAGGTGTCCTATTAAGTCTAATTAATAAATTTTAGATCTATGAGCTAAATATTGTGAAGTGTGGTTGAGTGCTTGTAGCTTTCTGAATAAAGGATTGCCAACAAACTGAAAATTGAAAGATAAGAAGGCTGAAGCCTTTAGACAATGGGTTGCAAGTTAAATTTTAGTTTCCGAAAAAGGCCTTGGGGACCCAAACTAGATTTAATGATTGAGTTCTTAGTTAGATTGCACATGTGAAGTGTAAGAATTGAAAGTAACTTGGAATTGTAAAAGATGATTACTTTATTCCTTTATGAAACTAGTGTTAGCATGCTCATGTGTAATACAAAGATTAGATAAACTGAAACTTGCATGCAATAGAAAATAACGATCTAATCTAAGCCACCACAGGCTCTAAGCTAGCATGTGTTATGAGATCTACTCTAGATTATTTTAAGTTAAGCATGCATGTACAAGTCACGACTAATCTAGCTAAGCTTGCAAAGTAAAGATTGAAAGGAAAGCAAGTTGCTTGGGTACAACTCCTTCGGGCTTGTGTTTACAGTATTTTAGAGTAGATCGGGAAGAAGAAAACATTACCCAGTGAGAGGAGTTGTTTGGAGGGTGTGTTGTGCTTGTGATTTGGGAAGCATTCCCTCTTGTCCTAGTAAGAACTTGTAAAAATCAACAAGCCATTGCTTTCTGGTTTGAGATGCAACACACTTAAAAAGTCAATGAAATTTCTTTTTTTAGGCATAAATTTATTACATATGTAAACCAGAAAATTATACGATTTTAGGTGACCTATCTAAGCATGTTATCTAGCAAAATGAAGAATGAGATAAGGTGAAGAATATCATAAATAATTTGGAGTGTAAGTGAGAAGTAAGGGTAAATCCGTGCTTGGACTTATCCTAATATCCTCTCCTTGAAGTTTCCTGCAAAGCTTAAACAGAATGTGAGATGAAGATAGATAATGCTGGAATATATTAATAATCAAAACTACTTTCAATCATTAGTAAATGCAGATCAACTAAGTTAGCAATTATACAATCACTAAAATTATTTAAGTAAACTACTTTACCCAACAATCTACCTATAATCATGCAAATATTTAAAACAAAATGTTTTCACCTCATATGCATATAACGAGCCCAGACTACTCTTGAGATCTGTGTATCCTCCAAAACATTTCCTTTTATTATCCAAATGGAAGAAGTTGTAGCAACAAATTGCTACAAGTTCCTCAAGAGCCACACCAATGAAGAAATGTGACAATAATGATGAGAGAGGAAGAGAATAAGATAGTGAGAAAATGGTAGCATAATAGTGCAATAATGAAAGGTGAGTAAAGAGTGAAGGAGAGGTTTCTTAAATAGCTTAAGGAACCAAGGAGACCCCCCTCAGATCATTGACAAATGTCAAGATCTAAATTCATGAGGAAACTCAAATCAATGAAAGAGTGAGATTTTAGGGTGAGAGGAAAAGGTAAGTAAATGAGTTTGATAGGGAGAAAGCAAGGGAAAAGGAAATGTATTAGCTAAGAGGAGGCCCACGTACCAACTAAAAGGGAGTTGCATACTTTCATGGGGGAGTTTCCACTTTCCATGATCTTTTATCCCATTTACAAGAGGGAAAAGTGTGAGATAGGAAGGGAAATGCGTGAGTGTGGATAAGGGCATGTGGGAGGAGTGTATGGAACATGCCTAAAAGCATTCAATTGGTGGAAGAGACCCACACACCATTGAAATCAACCTTCCAAATTAAAGAAAATAAAGTTTCCACGTGAATTAAAGGAAGTGCGTGAGGGTGATGGGGAGTACGCGAGGTGGGAGTGGAAGGATGAAGTGACATGAGAGAGGAATCATATAGGAGGGAGAGGGGACCCATGATCTAAAACAAAGAAAACTCCTATTTATAATTTGAGTTTTCCACGTGAGTTAGAGGAAAGCGTGAGGGGAAGCGTGAGGTTAGAGAGAGTATGGAGTCCACGCTCTTGGAGTGTGGGGGAGTGTGTGTGTCACACTCCAAAATGATGTGGATGGGTTGAGAGAGAGGGAAAACCTCATGAGGAGGGGCCCATAACTTAGTTAACATGAATTATTATATCAATCAATGAATTATTACATGCTCACGTGGTTAAAGTGGGACGTGAACTTCACATGGGTTTTAATTAAAATGTAATTTTAATTAAATGTGGGTTTAAAAGGTAGGTAAAGGGTTAGGATAGGTAGGTGGGGTATCTCTCATCATTATTTTCCACTTAACTCATTTAATTTGGACCATTATTACAAAATTGACATTTGCCCATGTCCTGGGTTTGGCAATTAAAATCGTCGTTTTTTTCCGAAAAACTCCTAAGTGGACAAACAATCTAGCAAAACTTGTCCGATTGAGTTGAAACTTGGTCCATGGGTGTAGGAGATATCATTAGATTTATTTTGAGTACAAATACCCCTATCAAAAATCTCGGGAACTAAGTTTTACATTTATTACCCAGAATTAATTGATTCGAAAACTTAGAAAAACCTAGCTATACTTGACGGAATTCCGTGAAATTTCGCGTGTTGTCTTACATGGTCATTTACAAAATTTCTAAACACTAGGTACATAGGAATGAATTCATTAGAATTCCCTTCACCACTTTGGAAGATTTATTGGGTGGGAGTGAAAAACTCAAGGGAGATTAACCCGGCTGGTTAGGCCACATTAACCTCCTAAGGATAAAAAACACTCAGTGAAAGGAACTCTCCTAATGAAGAAACCCCAAGGCAATTGACCTAACATGATCCATGTAGACCTATTACATTATAAACTCGTGCAAGGGTGCGGTAATCTCGCTTACAAAACTGTGCACTGGAGCAAAAAATTCCCTGTAGAACCAAAGAGTCTTCAACATGTTTGCATCTATTGATGCATAACTTCATGGTACATGGAGTTGACCCCCTAGTTGAAGAAGCGGTCAACATGAACCAAGTTTGTTTGATGTATAATGGTATGATTTTTTATATATTTGTACGTAAGACTATTCTAGATGGATAGTACATGTCATGCCATTTCCGGTGGTATGTGGAACGTCACATAACTCTTCACAGTTTGAGAGTTATGGCCTTACGAAGTTGAAGGACCCTCATATGATTGGCTTGAAACCCCAAAAGGTCAAAGAAGTCAAAGTTCTTGCAAAGAAGAAATTATTTAAATAATAAAGTGAAGTGACAAAGTCAAAGAAGATTATTTAAATAATAAAGTGAAGTGACAAAGTCAAAGATGATTATATAAATAATAAAGTGAAGTGATAAAATCAAAGAGGATTATTTAAATAGTAAAGTGAAGTGACAAAGTCAAGGAGGATTATTTAAATAATAAAGTAAATGGAGAAATTTCTAATTATGGAAAGTGGTTATAAGAAGGTTAACCCTAAAATGAGGAAAATGAGTTAAGTGATCAAGTGGCTATTGGATACATGGACAAGTGGAAAATTGGGCAAAGTTGGACATAGGTGACTATGTGGACAAAGTGGCCTAGAAGATGCTTCTAAGGAAGCTACTTGGAGAG
>JZKD02S1795742.1:453416-465009 GCA_000966675.3 Picea glauca
ATGTGGACAAAGTGGCCTAGAAGATGCTTCTAAGGAAGCTACTTGGAGAGTATAAATAAGAGGCAAGGCTCTCTCATTTTAATAACACTTGAGAATATTGAATATCTACAGGTGAATGAGTTAACCAAAGGATATATAAGCTGAATTTCAGAGGGAAGGTGAAGTAAATAAGGCCGAAATTCAAGAGGATAAATTCTTTTGATGATGCTTTCTAAGGTATTTTATTTACAGGCCATCTCACCATTTTCGCAATAATTTTTTTTCTAGAATGATTCAGACTGTGAAATTGGGAGGCCATTGAGGAAACATATCCAAGTAGCTTTGGTACAAATTTCAGCTTGTGGGTCATTGTATTTTTTGGGTTACACTCCGTGGAAAATAGGGTTTGTGGCTAGTCTTGAAACTAGTCTAAAACAAGTGTTTTGTGTAAAAACGTCATAACTTTTTCATAACAGATCCAAATTCAGTAAGACCAAATGTGTTGGTTAGAGAACTGTCTTTAGTATTTTTTGTAAAATTTTCAGATCCATACAAAAAATATTCCATGTGGGGCACGCTCTACAAGTTCGCTCTCTAGAATAATCTAGAGTTCAACAAGGTATGCCATTTTTTTCTATAAATCCTTTTATAAGAGGTTCCAAGTAGTGAAAAAAATAGGAATTACCTAAAACACACTAAATAACATTGTGTACTATTTTCATATCTTTATTCATTACAGGTACATAGTTATAATTATTTCAAGTTAGGGTTGTTGACTAATCCAAAACTAGTCATGAGAGACTAAAGTAAAGTTTGATGAAAATGCTAGTCTCTTGTTGTTAAAGTTAAGGAAGGTTTGCAGGCTGAGGTATAGGTTGGTGCATGGTTGATGCACTTGTTTATGGTACAAGTTGATTACAGGTTGTTTGATATAGGTTGATGCACGGTTGATACATGGTTCAAGTTATTGGTACATGTTGTTTGGTGCAGGTTTATTGGTACATGTTTACAACAGTATATTTCACAGTGATAGCGTGACAGAGGTTCCATAATTCTACTTATATGATAGGGTGGTTGGATGAGTAAAGGACGGGTGGTTGTATCCACCTTCTGGTTGTAGCCGAAGAACATAGGGGGTTGTAGCCTCCTTCTAGTTGTAGCCTGAGAAACTAGGGGGTTGGAGCCTCCTTCCAGTTGCAGCTGAAAAACAAAGGAATTTGGTACTTCCGATGAATGTAATTATTCAAGACATATAAGAAAAAACATTCTATGGTTTTCTCTCACTTTGGGTTTGCATGTACAAACACTGGTGTACTATGTATGTGTATGATTGTTCATTTGTTCATTGTTTATTTACTCTGCAAATATTGGATGATGATGCTACATTGATATAACACTTGCATTATATGGTTAAAAAGGATTAGATTTATCTATTACTGATTCACCCCCCTCTCAGTAATCCAATAATTGGTATCAAAGAAGGTTCCTTCAGAAATCAGTTTAACCATTGAAAGGTAGATCATGGAGAGAAACAACATGTATAAAAATGGAATACCACAATTTGTTGGATAGAAGTATGCCTTTTGGAGCATAAGGATGAAGACATATATACAGGTACAAGGATTTGAAATTTGAAAATCAATTGTAGATGGATACACAACACCAACAGTTCTGTCGAAAAATGACAAAGCTATGAAACTCTGCCAAAATAATTCCAAAGCCACAAATGCACTTTTGAATGGTATTGGAGAATTGATATTCACCAAAGTTGCACATTGTAAATCTACTAAAGAGATTTGGGACAAACTTCGAAATATTTATGAAGGAGATTCAAAAGTCAAAGAAATAAAGATTCAAACTTACATAGGTCAGTTCGAACAACTAAAGATGAAGGAAGATGAGAACATTGCATATTACATTTTACGAGTCGATGAAACAATAAATGCAATCTTGGGATTGGAAGAAGAAATCAAAGAATCTGTAATTGCTCAAAAGGTACTAAGATATCTTCCTATGAGATTTGACCCTAAGATATCAACACTAGAAGAAAGAGCAGATCTAAACTCAATAAGCATGGACGAACTACATGGAATCTTCACAGCATATGAAATGAGAACTGAATAAGAAAATCCAGATATAAAATAAGAATCCTTCAAAGAATCTAAAAGTTCAAAGCAAAAGGGAAAGAAAAAAGAAAAAGAACATAGCAACGACAGTGACATCTCAGAAGATGATGAAGAAGTGGCCAACTTTGTCAGAAGATTGAACAAGGGAACTAATGACAAGTATAGAGGTAAGATTCCTTTGATTTTTTTTAATTGTGAAGGTATTGGTCATTTTGATAAAAAATGTCCTCATAAGAAAAAGATAAATTATGAAGGTTACTCAAATAGGAAACAAACATATAAAAGAAAAATAACCACAAAGAAAGTTTTCAAGAAAAGATGATGCACCAAATAAGACATCTCATCATCAAATGAAGATGAAGTCTGTGACAGTGAGACAAAACAAGTTCTATTCATGGCAGTAGAAGACTCTGATAAAGAAGACTCCGAAGAAGAATATGAAGAGGCAAAAGTTGACTACCGAGAAGAATTGTTGTGTTCCATAGAAGTTATCAGAAGAGAAAAGAATAAAAACAAGAAACTACAAGCGGAACTAGACAAGAAAGAAGACACTCAAGAACTAGAACAAATGATCACAAATTTGAAGGTCAAAATTGAAGAAGATAAAATAATTTAAGAAGCACTCAAAGAAAAACTAGAAGGAAGAGACAAGATCATTAGAAAATTGGAAACAAAAATTGTCACATTAAGAAAGGATCTTCAAAAGAAAAATATGTAGAACAAATCAAAAGTTTTGAATAACATTATCAGTAGTCAAAAACCTCATCATGAAAAGTCTGAACTCAGATATAATCATACAAAAAAGGGATCAAGATCCAAAACAACAAAAAAATAAACATATCCAAAAATCTATAAAGAAATAATCAAAGGGGATAGGAAGGTCTACAAAGAAAATTATAGGGACACTCCTCCACCGAGAAGATTCAGATTTCAAAATCAATGACTGATAGAAATAGATAGGCCTTGGGAAGAACAAGGATTCATAAGAGTACCTCATTTCAGAATATCTTCAACTCTCAGGTATCATACTATATTTTTTGGTTTATGTTATGCATGTAATAATTTTGGACATAAAGCTGTGAATTGTAGAGATAACAACAAGAACATAAACAACTTTGAAAGTCATACACAAAAGGGTTATCCAAGAAGTCCTAGTGAAACACAGAGAAGAAGTTACAACATGTTTGAATCTTTGAGCACTAAAGTGGAATTCTACAAATGTAAAAACTTTGGACACATGGCCAAAGATTTTAGAATGACAGTCCCTCCTAGAGAACCACAACAAAACAACAATAGTCACAGACATGAACCTCAGAAAAGGAGATGGATAAGAAAGAATAATCATTATAACAATGAAGAATGTACACTCGCTCTACAAGCTAAGTAGAAGAAACATGGTTGGTATGTTGACAGTGGTTGTTCAAAACACATGACAGGTGATAAAAACAAGTTTCTTACATTAATAAAGGAAAGATATGGATCCGTCTCCTTCGGAAATGATGATTCAGCTAAAATCATTGGAAAAGGCATAGTCAGAATTGGGAATAAGAATACCAAGGAAGAAAATGTTCTACTAGTAGAAGATATGAAACATAATCTTCTAATTTTGAGTCAAATGTGTGACCAAGGTCATAAAGTTACTTTCGATTCGCAAAAGTGTGAGATAAGAAAATAAGGTTCAGGAAAATTGATTGCAACAACTGCGAGAACTTCAAGCAACATATATGTATTAAGTGAAATTGGAAATGAAAAGTGTTGCCTAGGAAAGGAAGATGAAAGTTGGATATGGCATAGAATAATGGGTCACATACATTTTGATAACCTTGTCAAAGTCAACAAAAGGGAAGCAGTTAGAGAAATGCCCCAGATCACAAAACCAACCAACACTTTATGCAAGCATTGTCAACAAGGAAATCAACCAAAGATTAGGTTTAAATCAAAAGAATATTCAACGACAAGACCACTAGAAATTGTGCATATTAATCTAGTTGTACCATCTACAACAAAGGGTTTAAAAGGTGAGAAATACTTTATGTTATTAGTTGATGATTATACAAGAATGAGTGTAGTTTGATTTCTCAGAAATAAGTCAGAATCTTTTGAAAACTTCAAGGTCTAGAAGAAAATGGTTGAAAATGAAATGGATTCAAAAATCAAATGCTTGAGATATGATAATGGAGGAGAGTTCACGTCAAAGGAATCAATGGAATACTACAACAAGCATGGAATAAAAAGGAAATTCTTCATTGCTAGGACACCTCAACATAATGGAGCTGTTGAAAGAACGAACAAGACAATACAAGAAATGGCTCCAACAATGCTAATGGATTCCAAATTGACACATATCTTTTGGAAATAGGTAGTGCATACAATAGTTCACATTCAAAAAAGAGTAATTCTTAGAAAAAACACTGACAAAACTCCCTACGATCTATGGAAAGGAATACTAACAAATGTGAAGCACTTCAGAGTTTTTGGAATTAAATGCTACATCAAAAGAGAAGATGGTAGAATGAGAAAGCTTGACTCTCATATGGACAAAGGAGTAATTGTTGGTTACTCAAGCACAAGGAAAGAATACAAGTGTTACAACCTAATATTGAACAAAGTTGTGGAAAACATCAATGTAACAATTAATGAAACAGGTAGACAAGAATTAAAGGAAGAAGAAAATGGATCAATGGAACAACTTTACGAAAAAAAAGCAGAAGATGAAAAGAAGTAGAAGGGGAAGATGAAGAGGATCTGACAGAAGAAAAAGAGAAAGTTCAACAAGTGCCTCCAAAGACACTTAGCAGATGAGTACATAAGAATCATCCTTTAGATCAAATTATCATAAACAAAGATGCAGGAGTTGAGACTAGAAGAAGAATCTGTTCACTAGAACAAACACACCTAGCAATCTCATCTACGATTGAACCAACCTATTTTGAAGAGGCCAACAAGGATGAATTTTGAAATAAGGCCATGGATGAAGAATTGGATCAAATAGAGAAAAATGACACTTGAGAATTGGTTCCAAGACAAAAGGATAAGAATGTGATCGACACAAAGTGGGTATATAGGAATAAATTGAATGAAGATGGACATATTACAAGGAACAAAGCTAGATTGGTATGTAAAAGATATGCACAAGTTGAAGGAATAAAATTTGAAGAGATATTTGCCAAGTTGCCAGAATGGAAGCAATCCGATTTCTTTTAGCTTATGCATGCTCCAAAAATATTAAAGTGTATCAGATGGACGTAAAATCAACTTTCCTGAATGGGGATCTTGAAGAAGAAGTCTACATTGAACAACCAGAGGGATTTTAGTTGTGAGAGAATGCCTATTATGTGTGTAAATAAAAGAAGGCCTTGTATGGTCTAAAACATTCTCCTAGAGAATGGTACTCTAGACTGGATAAATATCTACAACAAGAAGGGTTTAGAAAAGAAAGTGTAGACAACAACCTCTACATCAAGGTAACTCAAGATAGTGTTTTATTAATTGAAGTTTATGTTGATGATATTATTTTTGGAAGTACTGATGATGGGTTAAGCCAAAAATTTTCAAAGGACATGCATAATGAATTTCAAATGTCGTTACTTGGAGAAATATCCTTCTTTATGGGTCTTCAGATACATCAAAGAAACCAAGGAATTTTTATTTCTCAAACCAAGTATATCATAGAAATACTAAAGAGGTTTGGAATGGAAGATTGCAAACCAATTAACACTCCCATGCAAACTAGTTGCAAGTTGAGCAAAGATGATGATTCAAAGTCTATAGATCAGAGGAAATACTGTTCAATGATTGGTAGCCTACTACATGTGACAACATCCATACCAGATGTAATGCAAGCAGTTGGACAAGTAGCACGATTTGATGCAACACCAAAGGAATCACATGTATTAGCAGTGAAGAGGATTTTCAGATATCTCAAAGGAACACAAGAGTTTGGATTATGGTATTCAAAAGGAAAGGATATATCACTTAATTCTTACACATATGCAGATTCAATAGGTTGCATTGATGACCAACGAAGAACCAATGGAGTAGCGTTATACTTGGGTGAGTGTTTAGTATCATGGCTAAGCAAGAAACAATAATCAATATCTTTATCTACAGTCGAGGCAGAATATATTGCAACAACAACATGTTGTACACAGGTTCTATGGATGAAATAAACTCTGACAGATATATAGGTTGAGTATGATGAGCCCATTCCAATCTATTATTATAATACAAGTGTCATTAATATCTAAAAGAACCTGGTGATGCACTCCAAGACTAAGCACATTCCAATCAAGTACCACTTTCCGCGGGAACAGGTTGCAGAAAAGAACATCAAAGTTTAATATGTGGGCACAAAAGAACAAGTGGAAGACATGTTTACAAAATCACTTCCACGGGAAGCCTTTGAGTATCTTCTCCAGAGACTCAGAGTTATTTCTACTCCAAAATGAATGTGTTTGAATGCTTATCTTATATGTCTTATATGTACATGAGGAAGCACCATAAAGAGGACAATTCAGGTTGGGAGACTAGACAAGTCAGTTAGGGGGAGAAGCCCTGAATGGAAAGATACCTTTTCCATTGATGACAAAGGGGGAGAGATTTATCAGATGCAGAGGACATAGGCATGGTTCTAGGGGGAGCGTTGGTCATAAAGATGTAGGCATGGTTCCAGGGGGAGCATGAGTGATATGATTTTAGTATTGCATTAGAGTGTTGCCATCAATGCCAAAGGGGGAGATTGTTTATTAATTGGGTTGGTTGTCATTGATGTCAACCCTTGAAGAAAGTCCAGTAGCGAATTCTGGTAGCACAACGTTTTGGGTAATGGAACAAAATTTGTTTGATGTATAATGGTATGAGATTTGATATATTTGCAGGTAAGACTATTCTATATGGATATTACATGTCATGCCATTTTCGGTGGTATGTGAAACATCACATAACTCCTCACGGTTTGAGAGTTATGGCCTTATGAAGTTGAAGGACCCTCATATGATTGGCTTGAAACCCCAAAAGGTCAAAGAAGTCAAAGTTCTTGCAAAGAATAAATTTTTTAAATAATAAAGTGAAGTGACAAAGTCAAAGAGGATTATTTAAATAATAAAGTGAAGTGACAGTCAAATAGGATTATTTAAATAATAAAGTGCAGTGACAAAGTCAAAGAGGATTATTTAAATAATAAAGTGAAGTGACAAAATCAAAGAGGATTATTTAAATAATAAAGTGAAGAGACAAAGTCAAGGAGGATTATTTAAATAATAAAGTAAATGGAGAACTTTCTAATTATGGAAAGTGGTTATAATAAGGTTAACCCTAAAATGAGAAAAATGGGTTAAGTGGTAAAGTGGCTATTGGATACATGGACAAGTGGAAATTAGGCAAAGTTGGACATAGGTGACTATGTGGAGAAAGTGGCCTAGAAGATGCTTCTAAGGAAGTTACTTGGAGAGTATAAATAAGAGGCAAGCCTCTCTCATTTTAATCACACTTGAGCATATTGAATATCTATAGGTGACTTCTATAACCCTAAATCGCACTATACATGCATACCTGGCATCAGACCATCTTACTTACTATTTTTGTCAAGCCAACACTGAACAACTCTTCTTAAAAGCACAAGTTTTGAAGATGTATGTGCCCTGTACCACTATTGCCTATGTACGCACACTAGCTACACCATTACAACTCATGTATACCCACACAAGTTGCAAAAATAAAAAAGTTTCAAGGGTTTCGTTGACATTACAGGCTATTGGGTAGTTTCCCAACTAATCCACCACCTATAGCCCATCACCCAACCGAATAACCATCCTTTTGTCATATAAAAGGAGGTGTTGGGGTCTCATTCCAAGGAGAAACATAGCTACAATGAAACTATACCCATTTCATTTTCCCCCCTTGCCCCAAGAATTTGCAGCCACATTGTGAGTTTTGAGCCAGAATTCCCTATTCTTGCCTTTTCCCTTATTCATAAGCCTATGCCCATTCTCTAGAGAGAAGTGTGAGAGAAGAAGGATACATGGAAGAAGTTGTATCTTGGTGAAGAGGAGCCCATGACCGGGTTCGAGGAGTAATCACCGATCTCATTTTGTAAGTGACTTTGTGAGATTAATATAAAGAAGTACTTTTTCCGTCCCACCATATGATGTGTTCAATCTTCATGTTTGATTTACATTTTGTTATGACATCTAACCTACTAATTCATATATAATATGCATGTTCATATTTTCTTGTTTGTATTTTGGTGAATGTAGGTCAGCCTTGGGTGGAGACTTGCAGTTGAGAAGCGATTGAACGCAAAAGGATCGACATCGGACGCGGAGTTTAAGGTAAGACTACCAGATCCTTATACTTTGTAATTTATGCATGAATGTGGGGTATTGTTGGGATAGTTGTTAAAAGTAGGAGACTTTATATAGTCGGCTATGCCTACATGATTGAACCCTAGTGTAGTCCATAGAAGGGTTTTCCCACTATATCAGAATTGACGACCATATTGGGGAGCCTCAAGGGTTTTTAGGGGATGTTTTTGGGTGTTTTAATTGGTTTAATTACCTCTTTGAGTTCTTTGTAAGCTACTAAGTCTTCAAGGGATTTTGGTCTTCCATAACAGTACTCCCTGCCTGGTCATCTTGACTGTTGGTTTTCTTTTTTTTGAGAAGTTACAGAGGTGTATGCAGCCTACAGTGGGTCTGCATGTGTATATATGGGCCCTACCTTTGGACAACCCGCGTACATACGAAGGTTGCTTAAGTGTGAGTAGTGTGTCTGTGTCAGGAAGACTTTTCATTAAGAAGAGGTAGTCATCCTCTTCCCTAATTGAAGTATGACTTCTCAGGGGTTTCTTGATTTAGTATTGGTCTTTGTAGTTACAGTCTTTAAGTCTTGGTTTGATGTTAGTTCCTTTATCTTTCAAGATTGCTTTTGTTTTCATTGAAAGGGTTTGGATGAGTCTGTGAGTGTTTTCTATTTTAGCCTTTGTGGTTCCTTCAATGACTCCTTGTGATCTGTAGTAGAACAAAAGTCAGTTTCTTTGGTCTTTCCTTGTATGCACTTTTCCCTTTTACTTGCTTTATAAGAAAATAGAATAATTCATTTTCAAGTTTCTTATTTTGAAGCATAAAATAAATAAATAAAGATTTCATTTTCATGTTTGGTTAAGTAGTTAGGTTAGTTGTCTTTATTTATCAGGAAGAAGAGTGATTTATCAAGTTCTTTACTGAATACTTAGGAATTTAAGTAGTTTGTAGTTGAGCCTAATTCAGTTTTAGGTTTTTTTTCTTTTAAAATATCTTAGAAAGGAAGTTAGTTAGAAAAGTTGGTTAAAGAGTTTTCAATTTGCAAATATTTCGAAAAAGAAGTAATTTTGTTTCCAACATTTTTTCTTCTCTTTCGTCTCTTTAAAAACACCACCAGTTTCATTTCTGTTCCTTTGACTTAAGATAAACCACTTAAAATTAACTATTAATTAAAATTAATTAGACTTTATGTTTGTAGGGTCCATTAACTACACTAGGCTAGAGCCTTGATTTAGGTTGGAGAGGAAACTCTTCAAGGCTACAAAACAAACATACGATTCTGTGCTAGGGAGTGTAGATGTCTAGTAAAGCAGAAATTATCCAGGACCCCCCTTTAACACAGGGGTTAAACATGAGGTCGCATGTAGAAAGGTAGCAGAGATAATCGCTCCAAAGCTAGACCAAGCGTAGTGGGGAACACATATAGATGACTTATCTTGGGATTCCATTGATCTCATTTTCCACGGAGCTTCTTGGGTCTCGAATCCATTTGAGGTCCTCAGTCATCTTCCGAAACAATTTCTTTCGATACCCTTGATAGGTTTCGGGCTTGATACCCTGCTCATTGCGGTCCACCCGACTATCGACTGTACCCTCTTGGTAATTGTTGATGAGATGGAAACCTAGTTGCCTTTTTTTTGGGATTTACACAGGTGATTGTGGGGGTATACCGGTACCTAGGATAGACATCGGGCCATGATTTGTAGAGTATACCCAGAGGGTGCTTCCGTGTTCGATTTTCACTTGCACTAGTAAGTTTATCTAGTGTTGGCGGGCGCTACTATTCTTCCAACTAGTTATAGTGGTTTTCTTGCCATATCTCATAGGAAATTTTCTAGTGTGTTTTTTGGTCTTCAGCATTAGAAAATCCTTAGTGTGTCATTGATTTTCTCACAGTGGAAGATCAAGAGCTCCGCTGGTCGCAAAGGATTTTGGGCCTGCTGCTGGTTAACTTGGAGCCACCACCGCCACCACGAAGGAAAAGACTTGACAAGGAAAGGTCATTTGAGGCAACTGGGCCACATGAAACTATACCTGAACCAACTCCGAGAGGAGAACACTCGTATTCGGAGGAACCGACTATTTCTGACCTTGGAGTGGAATCTCTCGGTCCATAAAATCCTTCGATCAATGACTTGTCGACACCACTTTTGATATAGCTTGCCCCTCCAAGGGTAACACATCATGAGCGTCAGATAGTCCTGCAAACAACGATGGAAGAAAATGATGCTACCTCATCAGGGAGTCCTCATACTCTCTCTATGACTGCCACTACTGGGGGTGTTTTGCCTTCTAACTCACCTTCACAGGTCCGGGCCACTATGGTATCGATCGCCTCTACCTCAGGAAGTGGTTTGATTCCATATATGGTGGCAATCACTACACATTTCATGCATAGTGCGACATGCGCCCTGTTTTCATATGGGATGTCTGGTTTTGATATGAACTCAGTCCTCACCTACTCTACCCTACAGACCATGGGTATGGGGGTAGGGAGCTCAAATTATCCTCTACAAGGGTCCATGGGGGGCACCTCAGCCCCCTATAACACTTTCCCTTACGGTGGGGTTCATATACCTCCGTCGTCCCCCTTTCTTGGTGGTGCTTCTCAACAACCCACCTGGTTGAACATGAACTACAACTCGTTCGGAGTAGGTATTCAAGGACCTTCGTCTAGTACCACACCGGTGGGTTCTTTTCTATTCTCTTTATTCAACATGTTTGGTAAAAATTCATTCCTGTCAGCTGCTATTTCAGCTAGGGGAAAATCTGGTTTTGGATCACAAAATCCTGTGCAGGGTACTATTCCTACACAGGGGGAACACACTTCTCAAGGACCTTGGAATCCATGGCAGGGATCAGATCTCTCGTCAGGGATTTTGACCAGGGGAAAACCTTTCCATTGTCAATGGAAACTCGGGTAAGGCTCAGTACCTATGCCTTTCGGATTGGTAGGGGGCAACCCTTTCCAGAACCTTTGGAACACAACGTCAGGAGAAATCCCTTCCCAACCCTCAATGTCCTATCACGGGAGTCATGCAATGACGTCTCAACAAGCGTAGTATCTGAATGCTATCTGTTTGCACCCAATTCGTCACTGTGTGAGCAAATTATGAGTGCTTACATGCCCAGTTGGGCTCTGCTAGGCATGACAGCTGTAAGGTAAAAGGTTAGAAAGAAAAACAACAA
>JZKD02S1795742.1:481067-522879 GCA_000966675.3 Picea glauca
TGGTGTCAAATCGACTTGGGAGCCGATCCATTAGTGGTTGGGAAGCCGACCAGTTTCAATAAATGCGTCGTTTAGCAGGCACGCGGGTTTTTCGCCAAACAACCGCGCCTTGTGCGCATATGCGCGCCTTGTACGAAGTTGTTACGCGCATACGCGCGCGCGCCCAGAGGATGTAAAGAGCCTTGCAATTTTTTGGCCATTTTGTATAGTTTTGACCCTTTTGCTATACTGTGGAATTAACCTTGTGTCATGAATGACTTCTTTTCTGTTTTGACGATGCAGAGTTCTTGTCGCCACGTGCGGACGAAATTTCAGTGATAACACTATCCTAGGCCATAATGTTTACCATAACCCAGG
Source organism: Picea glauca (assembly GCA_000966675.3). NCBI lineage: Eukaryota > Viridiplantae > Streptophyta > Pinopsida > Pinales > Pinaceae > Picea > Picea glauca. The sequence goes on from JZKD02S1795742.1 coordinate 481,425, forward strand.
TCAATAGCCTAACTTTTCCTGGAAACCTGGTGCCATCCAAAACCCATGCCGCTGTCCTCCTGTACATATTCAACAACCTAAGCTATCGTTTTTGGGAACTTTTCATTTTCCAGACTTGTCAAGATTATTAAATGACCCAATATTTCACAACCACATTGGCCTCCTATGCCGACCAAGTTAGCCTCGGAAATTCCAAAGTTTGAAGGAAAACCTAATGAAGATCCAGGTGATCATGTGAGTACCTTTCACCTATGGTGCTCATCCAACTCATTGAAAGACGGCTCTGTACAATTGTGTCTATTTCAATGCAGTCTCATCGAGAGTGGCGTGAAATAGTACATCGAGCTTGACCACTCAAGATACTCTACTTTTGGCGAATTGGGAATGGTTTTCTTAAACCATTTTCAATTACCTGTGGGATACGATGCCGGCATTGAATTGCTGGCCAACTTTGAGTAGACAAAGGAAGACCATATGTTTGATTACATCCATGAATAGAGACGCCAAAAGAGTTGTATAAAGGCACTAATCCCACTGGCTTTCCTGCTAGAGTGGTTCATCAAGTCTTTGGTCCCTCAGTTATCCAAAGACGTAGCAACATCGGGGGTGTTTTCAAAAGAAGAAGAGATAACGAGGGCTCAAAAGCTAGAGATGATTTTCTCTTAGTCTGGTTTACTTTACGAAATTTTTCTAGATGCACCGAGGTGTATACTTGACAAGACCAGACATAAGTATGGACCAAATGCCGATGGAATTGTCAGTTCATCACAAGAGAAGTCTGTTGATCAGTTGTCAAATCAATTGCAACAATCGTCAATACAGTAGACAACGGCCAAACAAACTTCTAGTTCGACTTCTCCCCCTACTCAGACGTCAGATGTACATAGTGTGAAATTGACAAACCCAAAGGAAAACCAGCAGGCTGATGGGAGGAAGAAACAATGAAAGAAGGGTAAGGGGGATAAGAAACCCACCAATAATACTGGTGGGGGAAACACAGAGAGAAATAAGTTGAAGTATCCATGTAACCTTTTCATAGAAGACCACCCGACTCACCTGTTCCCTTGGCTCGTGGAGGCCCAAAATTTACTGGTGCAACAACAACCTGCTATGTTAACGAACCCATTTCCACATGGGAAAAATTTAACTCAAGCCTCTGCGAATGCGGATGGGGGCAGTCGGGGATCCCCTTTTGATCCAGGTGGATATCGGTGGCCACCCACCTTTTCCAACTGGCTCAAAACAATTTTCTGGCAATTTTGGCAATTTACTATTTTTAGCAGGTTTTAACTTCCAGGGCCATTTTGAGGGCCTAAATGAAGGTTTTTTGAGATCGAGGTTCCTAATGATATCCAAAGGCATCATTGAAACCCCAAAATGAATCTCCTCGATGATACCTTTCCAACGAGCTATCACACGCCTAAAATGGAGATCGTATGCAAAATTTACGACCCTGGGAAGTTGATGTACTAACTTACCCAAACGGGGCCCACATGACTTTTGGCGCTTCATCTCCTAGGGTTAGGTTTTTGGATGTCTATGAATTTTTGCATTCTCATTTATTTTAAAAAGGCCTCTACATCCTCATTGTAATCATCTTCTCACGGATGCGGGTAGCAGCCACATCTCTTCTCAAAGATAAGCTACCAGTGCCCTAGCTAGTTTATTTCCATTCTATCTGTAAGCATATTTCAATCATTTGTTATTAATGAAATGAAGTATTATTTCCATTGCATCTCTACGTTTATGTGTATTTCTGTATTTCATTGTGTTCCTACATAAATTCGGATCACCTTTGTCATCTAATAATCCCTCGACCTTGAATGTTTATCTGTTGAAAGGTGAATCTCACATAGCTACTAGGGCACACGATTACGGAATGAAAAGTACTTTTGAAAAGGGTAAAGAAGTCAAAAAATTGTCTGTTCCTCTCCATATCAAGAGAACAATGGGAAAAACAATGACACGCATCCCAAAAGGGGCGTTCAAGAAGGCTTTACATAATCCAAATGCGAGGGCTGCCTAGAACTACTTTGTGGTGGAGGATTTGTCACAAACCCCTTGTGTGATGTCTTCTTTGGAGGTCCTCCAGAGCTACCCTATGCAAAAAAAGGCTCTGCTAGCTACCTTAGAATCCATTGAGACATGTAATCCAAGAACTATCACACTTGATACAACCGACTTGAAGCCTCGTATCCGATATCACGTCATGTTTTAGATAGTGGTGGCTTACACCATGAAAACTTTTACTTGAAATATTTTTCGTACGGTGGTTGATGAGGGTGCTTCGACATGTGTGATGTTGTTGGTGTGTTGGAAGGCCATTGGCCAACCTGTTTTGTCTCCTTCACCTACTCTTCTTACGGCTTTTGATAGTCATTCTTTCAGACCACATGGAATCATCCCTTCTTTCCCCATGCAGTTAGGAGGGAAGACCATGTGCGTCGAAGTTGAAGTGGTCGATGCGTCTCTCAAATACAACCTCCTATTAGGAAGGAGTTGGACATATTCCATGCATGCAGTGGTTGGTATAGATTTTTAGGTCTTGTTGTTTCCGCATAAGGGATGAATCGTGACCATTGATTAATTGTCCTTCTCCATGCCTGACCCTTCATTAGGGGCATCCACGGTCCCGATGATTGATAAACCACAGCTTGGCATTGTCAACGTGGGGGTTGGTTTGTGCCCACCTCTCATGGGTAATTTCAATTACCTGCCTCCCTCCGACAATGTCAAGATGATATCTGTTGTCCCTGACTAGCCTAAGGCTGAAATATTTCAAGTGTCGTCCTTCCGCATGGCTTACTTTAATGATTTTTGGACTCTTCCTTCCCCATCGGCCACAATGGAAGGGATAGGGCATCATGGCATGGCCATGCCTTTGTCTGCAGCAGAGGTTGCATACTATATAGTCCAGCAAGCTTCTATCAACCCTGATCTGACTCTCGCACAGAAGTTAGATCCATTTTTCGAGCCTACCTGTGCTCAAGGTTTGCTCACCAGTACCGATTCCTTAGACTTGGTCTTGCCCTCTAACAAGGGGATTATAGAGGCATTGACTAGTCCAGAAAAAACCTAGGATGATCTCCATCACAGATATTATTTTCTCCCAAAGTTAGGAAGAATTGAGATAGGTGAATTCATGTTGACTATGACTGGAAATAGGTCTTGTCCTATTAATTCTCTAGCTACACACAGAGTTTATTTCGAGGTTAATATGGAAACCATATCTAAAAAGATACCTATCAACATCTCCAGAACCCCTGGAATCGTGGAGAATGTATTTGTCAGAGCAGACTTCTCCCCGAGGAGATTCAAATCTATATAGATTTATTTAAAGAATTCCATGACATTTTTTCCTGGTCTTACAAATAAATGTTAGGCATTGATCCAAGAATTGTCAAACATGAAATAATGAATTACCCAGATGCCAAGTCGGTATGGCATAAGCTTCATCCGGTTAATCCTCGGAAAGCAACAACTATCAAGGCTGAAGTAGAGAAACTACTCAAAGTTGGTTTCATCTACCCTGCTCAGTTGATTCAATGGGTGTCAAATCTCATTTCAGTCAACAAAAAGTAGGGAACAATTCACATATGTACAAAATTCCATGATTTGGACAAGGACTATCCAAAGGATAATTTCCCCACCCCATTCATTGACCATATTTTCGATGAATGCGCAGGTTGTGAGGTCTTCTCTTTCATGGATGGTTTTTTGGGATACAATCAGATACAGATTAAGCACGAGGACCAACATAAAACAACTTTTATCTATCCATGTGGTACATTTGCTTATCAGAAGATGCCTTTTGGCCTAAAAAATGTTGGAGCCTCCTTTTAGCGAGCCATGTCTTTTTCTTTCCACGATCTCAAACACATAGTTGAGGCTTATCTCTATGATTTATCATCATGATATCATAAGAGAGTTGGTCATCCCATGCACCTCCGAATTATCTTTGAATGATGTCGCTACTATCATATTTGCTTGAATCCAAACAAATGCAGTTTTTTCATGACATCGGGTTGTCTTTTAGGTTTTATAGTTTCGACAACAGGGATCTTCTAAAGGTTGATGTGATAGTTCAATTGCCTCCCCCGTGCACAGTCCCTCAGCTTCAAATTTTACAGGGAAATTCTAAATTTCTTCGGTGTTTTATCGCAAACTATGCCAAGATCACCAAAGGGTTTATGCATTTACTAAATAAGGGAGTCCCTTTCCATTGGGACAAATCCTCTCAATGCTCATTCAAAGCATTGAAACATGCCCTCACGTCTGTCCCTCTACTTCGGCCACCCAACTATAATAAAGACTTCTTATTATATTTGGCCATGACAGAGTCGACCATCGGTATGGTCTTGGTTCAAGAGGATGATTTTCTTGAAGAACACATCATTTATTACCTGAGCCAAGGCCTGGTTGGACTAGAAGTCAACTACTCCCATGTTGAGAAACTTGCATTGGAAATAGTACATGTTGTCTAGAAGTTCCGTCACTATATATTGTTTCGCAAGACCATCATCATTGCCATTGTCAATTCATTCCAATATGTGTTGAAATGATTTGTAATCAATGGAAATATCAGTAGATGTATTTTTATCCTCCAATAATTTGACTTAGATTTTGTTTCTGCGAAATCTAAAAAGTTGATGGTCTTTGCGAAACTTATCTCGGAACTTCTAGTCAAGTCAGGTGATGTTACCCCTGAAGAATCACCGATTAAGGAAGATATTTTTATGATTTCATCTTCGGACCCCTGGTATGGATATATACTAGTCTATATCCATACTTTGAAGTTCCCTGCCTATGTTTCTCGTGATGAGCGTCGACGTATACGTCATTAGGCAAAAAAATATCTCATACTCGAGGACAATTTGTATTGTCAAGGTGTAGATTGCATCATTCATCGGTACCTCACTTGTGAAGAAGCGAAACTCGTGCTTAACAACTGCCACACTGGAGCATGTGGTGGTCATTTGTCTGGGATGAAAACATCCCAAAATATTATATGATCTTGTTACTTTTGGTTGACGTTAATAAAGGATTGCATTGAATCGGTCAAGAAGTTCCACCCGTGTTAGATCTTCTCTTGAAAGATGAGGGAACACCCCGATCCTATGTTTCCCATCATTATAGTTGGCCCCTTCACTAAGTGGGGGATTGATTATACTACATTCCTCCCCCCTTCATCCAGGGGGCATGGTTATATCATTGTAGTAGTAGAATACTTTACAAAGTGGGTCAAAGCTATGCCAATGTTCAAAGATGATGGCGAGACAACAACTATCTTCTTATTTAATCAGATAATAGCAAGGTTCAATGTCTCGAAGGATATTGTCACTGACCATGGAAGTCACTTTCAAAACAAAATGATGTTTGAGTTAATGTCAAGGCTAGGGTTGATGCAAGAGCACTCATCACCTTATTACCCACAAGTGAATGGTCAGGTGGAAGTTGTGAATATGTCCCTCAAGACTATTCTACAACAAACAATCAATTCGGCCAAGTCAAATTGGCATTTGATGTTGTACTCAACATTGTGGGCCTATCGAACGTTTGTGAAGACTGCCACTAGTTTCTCACCTTTTCAACTCGTTTACGGGTTGGAAGCAGTCTTTCCTGTATAATGCTAGATCACATCTCTTAAGTTGGTAGTACAATTATTTCGAAACACTTCATCGCTTATTATATCTTGGCAAGCTTGATGAGAAACGACGTGATGCAGCCTTGGCTAATGAGGCTCACAAGAAAAGAGTCAAGTGTTAGTATGATCAGTCCATTCGTCGAATTTTATCCAAAGGTGACCTTGTCCTAGTCTATGACCAAGATAAGGTTCCCCTGGGGGCAGGCAAGTTCAAACACATGTGGTTCGGACCATTCATTGTGAAGGAGGTATTAAAGAAGGGTTTTTATCGTCTGGTTGATTTTAAAAGGAACGCTTTAGAGGAGCCTAGAAATGGGCTCTATCTCAAGAATTATTACTCGTAGGTGGGTCGCCTTGGGTGACTTATTATATATATGTATAGTTCTTATACAATTTTGTTTTTTCCTTTTTGTTTTATGGACATGTCATTTTGATGTCATCTTTTTCACTGTGGCAAATGTTAAGTGAATCAGAGGTGTTTGTTGGGTTCACTGATGGTGCTAGCCAACACACTCAGAGGCTTTCTTCCATAGCTTGAGTGATCTTCACACCTCAAGGCCAGTTTCTATCTTCTGGAGGTATTTGTTTAGGTGACGCCACAAACAATGTCACCAAATATAGTGCAGTAATAGAGTTACTTTGTGATGCCTTGTTGCATGGTATCTCTTACCTCCGAGTCTACTTAGATGCACAATTGGTTGTGTCCCAGTTAAACGAGGTTTACCATGTTTATGATCCTAATCTACATCGACGATTCCTTAGGTTATGTCTCTTAGAACATTGTTTTGATTACATTACGTATGTCCATGCTCCTAGGAGATTAAATCAAATGACAAATACTCTAGCTATTCAAGTATTAGATTGGAATATTGCACACACATAAGAAAAAAGCAGACACATACACATGTAAATACATTTGTAAATAAATGTAATCCATAAGATAGAAAATATGTAAACACACACACACACACATATATATCGTAAGTCTCAGAGTACATAAGTGGGCACAAGCACCTCAAAAATACATATCCAGTACACATCACGTGGCTTATGCCCTAAAAAATATACATAAATTTCCCCCAACACATAAGTAGTCCATCCTAAGCTAAGGGCGGGGCCTGTTGTCCCTGCCATAGTGAACCATGATGTTTTCTAAATCCTAGAAGAGTTTAACTCAGGTCCGTCGCACCCCAAATACGTGAGTTTGCATCGATGGTGGGAGATCCTCAATCTCTCACATAGGGGCTGTGCGAGTGAGTGCAGTAAGGTTCCGCTCTACCCATCTCAAAACTCTCTCAGCCTCTCCAGCTGGAGGTCCCCCTGCTGCTGCTGCTGGTCTAGTTGCTACGACTGGTATTGCCTCTGGCCGAGGACGTCGTCTGGTCCTCAAGAAGTTTGTTGGATGCACTGGCCCCACATATGTACATAAACGGATACATAGTTGTTAGATACTCTGATTCCCATAAAAAATGATATATATATAAATAAATAAAAAATTAAATAAACATTAAAAAAAATGAACGTACCTATCTCTCCTTGCTCTGCTCCAGGAGGTATGTCCATGTCCGAGTCCCTGGGAAAGTTGATCTCGACGTAGGGGTAGTTGGAATATGCTATGCCCACCAGTTAAAAAATGCATCGTCGAAGGCCTTTATGGTCCTTCCTCCCCCCTGTCATGGTAGCAATGTTTCCCATCTATAGACTACTGGGAGGGAGGCCACATGCCCTTGTACACTCTCGCATGGACTGAGACTAGGGACTCTCTCTCGAAGAGTGAGTACAAAATGGTCCCAAATCCAAAGTTTTTGTTTTCCTTCCCACGACACTCGGTGAGTTGTCTCTTCATGCAGTCTAGCACAGTCATGCTCCAATCAAATATGCGTGCATTCAAAGACTGCACTACACAATGCATGTGCGCCTGGGAGGCCTATTGTAAATATGTGGATCTAGTGATCCACCCAATGAGTAAAACTATCACTTTGAGTGATAGGTTGGTAATCTTGTTAATTGGCACCTGAGAACCTACTTTGTCAGTTCCATCCTCGCAATGGAGTCCAATTAGCTCTGCAATGTTGTGAGGCCCAGGGGGAAAAACACACAAGTTGACTGGTTCACCCCTCCTCGAGAGGCTAGTCAGAAAGTAAATGTCTTTAGTCGTTGGAGTCAACGAATTCCTCTGGAGCATAAATGCCTCAACGTCAGGATGCCAATAGTCTACCAAGGCATTCGACAGCCTAGGTTGTTCCCTCATGAATGGACACTAGAAGAAATTCCACAAACCACATTATCTCAATGCGGCCATAGCTACAGGGTCCTCATCAACTAGTATATCAATGTCCTCGTTCTCCCTCTCTCTCCAATGGACGTACATTTTGCAAAATAACAAGTTCAAAGGAGATTTAATGATTGCATTTTTATTTTTTCGATATTTTTTAGGGTGTACGCGGGCTATATTGGACATAGTCACGTATGCAATTAGGCAGTTTGTTTTCTATCTACGGGCATCTGCGGGTTGTCCTAGGACAACCTACATACATGTAGGGCTGACCTTTTTTAAAGGTGCGCCCCCCCCAAAAAAAACTAAAACTAATGTAAAAGGAAAGTATGGAAATGAAAGAGGAGCTAGTTTGTACTTACTTGGTCCAAGCAGAAGTTTGTTTCATCCACTGAAGCTCCCAGAATCAACTTCTTTAACAAAGGGGTGTTTTTGGATTTTTGGTCAATTCTCAATTTGCAATGGTGATAATGAGCTGCCAGCTTCTATTTATAGACCTTTTTGGCCCTTTTTGTCATTTTTTGACCCCTTTTGTTGTTTTTTATGGCTTGACAATCATTTAACGTGGTTCTTGAGTTTCGCATTAGATGTTACGATACACTTTACTTTTGGTTTGGGAAAACCTTTTGAGAGATGGGGCACTTTTAAGGTCTTTTGGTAAAAATTCATTTTTTCCAACTTTGTGCATCTAAGTTAGGATTCCACCTGCACTTGTTGCACCTCGTTGTCTTTTTCTCTTTACCATAGGATCGATCCCACCGAATTTTGACACAGAACCATCATTGTTTCTCTAGAAGTGTCATAATTTAGTGGTAGAGCCTACCTTCACATGGATGCCCTAGGTAGATCTTGGTTTCATTTTGGTGTCCAAGCCGTCGTTAATGAATTTAGGCTTAGGAGTCCTTGTTAGTGTTGTCTTGATGATGAGATTGAGCCTCATATGTCTAATATGTTATCACTCTTGACCTCACCCTTGGGACTCCCACAAAATAGGTCTTCTTTTAAGACCTTTTCAGACCCTCTAAATATGAAAAGATTGCCTAGCGATCTTGTTGTCCTTCATGCCCACCAAACTAAAATTTGAAGCCACATCTATCTGGTGATAGATTACCCCTTTTTCGGTTTGGATGGTCAATTTTATGAACAAAGGTACACTCTAGGAACTTCATTTTGCTAGAAGAGTATTCTCAGGTATAAGTTTACCCCTTTTTCGGGCCTAAGGGACTAAATTTATGAAAAAGGAACCCCCACATAGTCCATAGTTAAGCTCTTTTCAGACTCCCTAAAATTGAAAATATAGTCGAGTGACCTTGTTCCTTCACACTTGTTAAACTGGTCCAAAAGAACGTCCTCTACGGAGTCCATAGTTAATATCTTTTTAGACTCCTTAAAATTGAAAAGATCACTGAGTGACCTTGTTCTTTCACACTCATTAATTGGTTTAGAAAAACATCTATTGGCATGAGTTTACCCCTTTTTCCGGCCTGTAGATTAAGGAGGAAAAGGGTACACCTCGGGAGATTCGTCTTGCCGGGAGAGTTCTCCTCAGTAAATTTCACCTTTTTCGGGCTAAGGAGACTAACTATAGAAAAAGGCAGTGAGTCCATAGTTAAGCTCTTTTCAGACTCCTTAAAATTGAAAAGATTGCCCAGTGATCTTGTCTTTGTCACACTCATTAAAATGGTTTTGAATAGACGTATTTTCGGTGCTAGTTTATCCCTTTTTTGAGCCGACTAGACTATCTTCGAAAAAGGTACCCCATTGGAGTCTTCTTTTATGTTTTTTCAAACTCTCTAAAAATGAAAAACCACTGAGCTTACCTTCTCTGGGCTCGTAAAAAATACATTGAAGGGGGTTTCATCATGTTCTGTTAATCGCATTTGCATTCCTGCATTTTTGGCATAATGTCAGCTCCATGTTGCTCTCAACTAAACCTTTGAATCATGCCTTATATGCAATCCTTGTAGCACTTTGCCTCTACGATTTGACACCTTAACCCATGGAGGAATTTTCCCGAGTGTCATTTTTCCTGCACATTGCTCCTTGCTATGAGAATTAGTGTGTTCCTTGCACTTGGAACTAGTGTTCTTGTGACACTCATTCCTCCTTTGTAATGTAGCATTCTTTTATTCTTTTTCAAGCTCTCCAAAATATTGAAAAATACAAAAAAAATCAAATATACCCCAAAAAGAGGATGGGAAAAGTATTTTATTTTTATGGCAGCACAATGAATCGCCCTTGGACAAAGCACATCCTTCCGTTTGTTCATCAAGATTTGGTATTTAATATGACCTTAGGAAGCTGTTCTCATAACATAGAGTTGTGTCCTCCTCTGTTTGGTTATCCTTCCAAACATATGGAGAGTTTGTGTTGCCTCCTACATCATGAACTTATGTCAATGTCTTGTTGCCTGAGTCTGATCATCAGTCATGCTATTGTCCAAGGGAAGTTTTACCCAACTTGAGTTGACATTTCTATAGTTTGTCTCTTGACCTCATGCCAAGCCATCCCTAAAGTACAATCAAGTCCTTGTTCAAAATCAATGGAGTTCTTTGCCTGATCACCGATATCCTCTTATTTTTTCCCTAACGTGTCGTCAAAGACCTCTGGGTAGTGAAGTTGTACACTCACATTACACTCCTACATGAGTTTTGAAGATTTTCAAGTTGTTGATCTAGATCTGAAGACCACATCTCCAGCCATCAAGCATCATTAGCTTCTTGAAGATGTATACTATACAAGTATATCTTTGATTTTCATATGTAGATCCGTTGTGTATTTTTCGTGGCCACACTTTATATAGTTATATGATATGGATCTACAGTGTATTTTATTGGCAGTCATGATTTATTTCATCCCAAGCATGGGTATGCCCGCCTCGATGATACAATTTTTATTTTGCAGATGGCACCTCCCAAACTCTGGTCCCAGGCTCACTCGCTTCGTACATTGGTGAAGATTTGTAATGTATTTTGGCCATCAGATGCTCTTCTGACCTCACACATTAGGGGGCATATTTTATAACCGTAAATTGCACTATACATGCATATCTGGCATCAGACTATCTTACTTACTATTTTTTCCAAGCTAACACTGAAAAACTCTTCTTAAAAACACAATTTTTGAAGATGTACATGCCATGCACCACTACTGCCCATGTACGTACACTAGCTGCACCAATACAACCCACGTATACCCACAAAAGTTGCAAAAAATAAAAAGTTGCAAGGGATTCATTGAGATTATGGGCTATTGGGTAGTTTCCCAACTAATCCACTGCCTATAGCCCATTACCCAATCGAATAATCATCCTTTTGTCAAATAAAAGGAGGTGTTGGGGTATCATTTCAAGGAGAAACATAGATACAATGAAACTCTACCCATTTCATTTCCCCCCCTTGCCCCAAGAATTTGCAGACACATTGTGAGTTTTGAGCCAAAATTCCCTATTCTTGCCTTTTTCCTTATTCATAAGACTATGCCCATTCTCTAGAGAGATGTGTGAGAGAAGAAGGATACGTGGAAGCGGTTGGAGCTTGGTGAAGAGGATCCTAGGACCGGGTTCGAGGAGCAGTCGTCGATCTCATTTTGTAAGTGACTTTGTGAGATTAATATAAAGAAGTACTTTTTTTGTCCTGCCATATGATGTGTTCAATCTTCATGTTTGATTTACATTTTGTTATGACATCTAACCCACTAATTCATATATAAGATGCATGTTTTTAGTTTCTTGTTTGTCTTTTAGTGAATACAGGTCAGCCTTGGGAGGAGACTTACAGTCGAGAAAGACCAAACGCAAAAGGATCGACACAAGATGCGTAGTTTAAGGTAAGACTACCTGATCCTTATACTTTGTATTTTATGCATGAATGCGGGGTATTGTCGGGATAGTTGTTAAAAGTAGGAGACTTTAGACAGTTAGTTCTGCCTACACGATTGAACCCTAGTGTAGTCCATAGGGGGGTTTTCCCACTATAGAAGTGACTGAGGTAACCAAAGGATATCTAAGACGAGTTTCAGAGAGAAGGTGAAGTAAAGAAGGCTGAAATTCAAGGGAGAATAAATTCTTTTGATGATGCTTTCTAAGGTATGTTATTTACTTGTCATCTCACCATTTTCACAATAACGTTTTTTATAGAATGATTCAGACCATGAAATTGGGAGGCCATTGAGGAAACATATCCAAGTAGTTGTGGTACAAATTTAAGATTGTGGGTTGTTGTATTTTTGGAGTTACACTCCGTGGAAAATAGGGTTTGTGGCTAGTCCTGAAACTAGTTTAAAACAATTGTTTCGGGTAAAAACGTTATAACTTATTCATAACAGATCCAAATTTAGTAAGACAAAATGTGTTGGTTAGAGTACAATTTTTAGTATTCGATTTTAAATTTTTAGATCCATACAACAAACATTCTGTGCGGGGCACGCTCTACAAGTTCTCTCTCTAGAATAAGCCAAAATTCAACAAGGTATGCCATTTTTTCTATAACTCCTTTTCTGAGAGGTTCCAAGTAGTGACACCTCGAGGAATTGCATAAAACACACTGAAGAACATTGTGCACTATCTTTAGATCTTCATTCATTACATATACATAGTTATGATTATTTCAAGTTAGGGTTGTTGACTAATCCAAAACTAGTCATGTGAGACTAAAGTAAAGTTTGATGAAAATGATAGTCTCTTGTTGTTAAAGTTAAGGAAGGTTTGTAGGTTGAGGTACAGTTTGGTGCATGGTTGATGCACTTGCTTATGGTACAAGTTGATTACAGTTTTTTTGGTACAATTTGATGCATGCTTGATACATGGTTCATGTTATTGTTACAAGTTGTTTGGTGCAGGTTTATTGGCACAAGTTTACAACAGTATATCTTGCAGTGATAGTGTGACAGTGGTTCCATCATTATAATTATACGTCAGGGAATTTGGATGGGGAATGGATAGGTGGTTGTATCCACCTTCCAGTTTTAGCAGGATAACGTAGGGGGTTGTAGCCTCCTTTTGGTTGTAGCTTGAGAAACTAGGGGGTTGGAGCCTCCTTCCAGTTGCAACTAGAAAAAAAAGGAAGTTGGTGCTTCCAATGAATGTAATTATTCAAGACATATAAGAAAAAGCATTCTGTGGTTTTCTCCTGCTTTGGATTTCCACGTAAAAACACTGGTGTACTGTGTATGTGTATGATTGTTCATATGTTCATTGTTTATTTACTCTGCAAATATTGAATGATAATGCTACATTGATATAACACTTGCATTATATTGTTAAAAAGGATTAGATTTCTCTATTACTGATTCACCCCCATTATCAGTAATCCAACATCTAAGTCATGCAAGAAGCATCAATTATAGCTTCATATTTGTAAAAGTGTCAAGGTATCAAGCCAGACATGATACAAAACCCCATGAAGCATAGTCTTGATACAAAATATTTGTACATACTTTGAATTTAGGGTTTTGAAGTATGATGACCATAATTGTTTAACTCTTCAAACTCAGGGTTGGGCCTGGGATGGGATTTGTTATCAAAACAAATATATGGTAGGATGACACCCAAAAAAATATTTCCTTGTAATACCACTACTTCAGCATGCAGGGTCAAGTTAGTGGATATAGGAATATAAAATGGAATTTCAAGGATACAGGTTCAAAACCCATTAAGCATGAATGAAAATGGGCATGGAAAAACAACCTTCAAATCTTTCTTCATTTTTTCTTGAGGCTACAAACAATGACAAGTGTAAGGTGGATGGAATTTCAAGTGGGTTTCTTTTAAGAACAAAGAAGACACTGTATAAAGATTGTTGGCTTACCTGTTTTGTGCATGGGTTGTAAGACCCAAGGTTCGATTTACCTATGAACAAAAAAACCACCAAACCCCGACCCTTTTGGCATCACCTACTTGCGCAGATGAAGTCTCACACGAGGTATCTATTGAGATTGGAAGAACCAGGTTTTTGCAGTAGTAAGGGAAAGGGAGACATACGACTGATTCATTCTTCCTTGTTATATTTATACAGGTGATTCAACTCTAGTTAGTAGTACTTTATATTATTCATATTCCTATACTTAATGTATTCCTGATTATTACAGAGATCCTTCACATTCACAATCATGAATATTGAACCATAATTAATCCATAAAATAATTCTAGTCTATAAACATAATTAATAAGCACACATAAACAAGTAGATAACACAAGACACAATATCATCTCTAAACTCTCTCTTTATTCATTTGTTCTCTTGATAATGAACTATTACATTCACGACTCACGCATACTCTTTCTTCCTCTATAAGCATAACAACATAATTAATAAGCACACATAAACAAGTAGATAACACAAGACACAATATCATCTCTAAACTCTCTCTTTATTCATTTGTTCTCTTGATAATGAACTATTACATTCACGACTCATGCATACTCTTTCTTCCTCTATCTCCCAAACTGTTACATAATTATACCCCAAAATCTAGGGCTTAAAGCCCTAGTATATTTATCTAAAAAATAACCCATTACAATTCATGGTCAGCTCAGTCAATTGGATGTCCTATTGATTTCTTCTCCCTTTCACTCTTCATGCAACTTTTCTGTTGTTCTTCTATTTATGGAATGTCATGATGTCATCCTTCTTTTGTGCTTTATTCTCTCACTCTATTGATTTATTCTTCGGTCTGTGCATTGTCTTCTTCTTGTGCACTTTCTTCCTACTGCACACTTTCTCCTTTCTGCACACTTTCCTATGGACTGTCTTGTAGTTGCATGCTCCTTTCCTTCGTCTATGCACTTTCCTTATACTTATATTTTTCTCCCAATATTGCATCCAAAACTTCCTATCCAACGAGCCCCCAACACTCACCTATGGCTCGTCCAGAGCTATTCAATCATGTTTCCTATTCTTCCATGCTTAAATGAAGGGTTGAAAGGCATCCTTAGTGACCTATACCTCTTTGAACACTACGACCTCTATTACTGATATCTCTTCTGTGGCTTACGGGGTCAAGTATGTGAGTTTTTTCTCTACTTCCGCCGCAACTTGTTTGACCTTACCTTGTACAATGGATAATTCTCTAATGATCCTTACTGTTTCTTCCTTCCTTGGTCCTAATCGTTGTTGAAGAATATTCTGCTGGCCCCTCAGTCTGTTCACTTCTACATATGCATGTCATTGAGCCAAAATGGCTACCATATGCTCTACTGGTGGAAATATAGTCACCTTTTCTACTACCTCATGTCCATGCACTTGCACATCCCCCATCTTGGAATCTATAGCCTTCGTTTTCGGGTCTCCCATGATCTCTTCCCATACCTGCACATTCTCCTTACAAATTTTTGCTCATTCGTCTTTGAATTTATTAATCCTAGAAACTGATGTCGTTGCCAACCTCACCCTACCTTTGTGCACCTCTAGTGCCATTTTGTGTATGATACTTAGTTGTAAATCTTGGATCTTCTCCCTAAATCCTTTCATGACTTTTCCAATCTTTGACGATTGTTCCTCCATAGTGGCCTCTATGACCAGGGGAACTTTGGGCACTTCCTTGTATAATTTTTGGACAACCCCTTATATTTTTTGCACCATGGTTTCAACTTCCTCCTTTTCTTGTAGTTATTTTGTGGCCCTATCCTCTATTCCTTATTTATTCTTCAGAACTTCCTCCATTCGGCCTTCAATCTCTTGCTTTAGTTGAAGTGTTGCATCATACCGTGTTTGCACTTGGGCTCTTTCGGCCCTTATTCTTTCCAAGTATCAGTTCACTGTGTCTCCTATGTTCTTTATTTCTTGCACCGATTCTGATTTCAAGTCCTATAATATTTGTATGGGAAATTTTGATATGATGATATTAAGTTATCCTAATTCCTGTATTTTTTCCTCTAATTCTCCCACTAGAAAATATAGCGCATCTGCCTCAATCTGTATGGTTCTATGTGCCCTTGTTAGCTGTGTTAGGGTTGGTTGTGTGTTGTCCGCTTCTTTCCTTAGTCCCGTGGATGGTCCTTCCCCTGAACTATGTTCTTTCATGATGCATGGTATTTCTAGGAGCTATTGAAGGATTCCTAGTTGATCTTGGACCTTCTTTTGTTGGTCCTCGTGCTTCTTTACAACTTCCTCCTATAGTTCCCATGTGGAATTCTGGATCTGGTACCCAAACCTATCCATATCATCATTGGTTAAGATACAAAATGGGTCCTGCCTCTGCACCTTAGATTTCTTCCACACCCCTCCTGTCTGTTCTGTCCCCTTATATTTTATTTTGAGTCTTGCGTCAAGGACTGTAGATTGGCCATGAATATTT
Source organism: Picea glauca (assembly GCA_000966675.3). Lineage (NCBI taxonomy): Eukaryota > Viridiplantae > Streptophyta > Pinopsida > Pinales > Pinaceae > Picea > Picea glauca. The sequence goes on from JZKD02S1795742.1 coordinate 497,639, forward strand.
CCTGTGCCATTCGTCTGATCCTATTCTTCCTCACTTTCTTCTTAGTCTTCTTCCTCTTATGATGGCCCTATATTTTTTGTTGGGCTCTTCCACTCTTCCTCCCAACCAGTGATAATTAAGTTCACGTCCTCTATGGTCAACCGGTAACTGGTTGGAAACCATTTCCATGCAGGGTCCTTCTTGGTTTTCACATACAGATGATGTATACCATCTCTGAATTGTGTGATATACTTGTAGGCGACAACTACTTCCTATGATATGTGTGTTGTGGTCTCCACTACATTAGTAATGAGATGCAAATAGGTATAAAAAGTGGCGTTGTTGTTATTCTTCCATCTCTTGATTGTTCTGTGCGACATGTTGGCATAACTAGCAGACAAAGGGATGTAACCTAAAGTACACATACATTGGTAATATGCAGGTTCTTACCACCCAACTAGCACAATGAGGATTAACAACCATGCATAGTAAAATTCAACGCCCTTCTCCTGGGCCTCCGTGCAATCCTGTAAAATTTGGTTAACTAAAAATGTCGCCCAATTCATTTGAATGAATTCCTTACATTTCTTTGCTGCTGAAATTATTGTCACTAGAACTTTGTCTCTACAAAATTTGTGCAACATCTTGGAGACCAAAACCTATGTCACAAACCTAACATCCTTGTCGCTGATTCTCTTCACATCCAGACCCCTTTTTCCTTTGAATGTGTCAAATTTTTCTTTCATGGCTTCAGAGATGGCTCGCTCTCCCATTTTGTGGAACAATAATGTTGGGTCTTCGACTTATTTTTCCAAACATGTGATACACGTAATTAGCGCAGTATCAATTGAGACTAGAGGATCAAGCCAGAGTGTCCCTCCATGAATGTAGTTGAGTAACACCTTCGCACATGCGTTAATTTCTGTACTTCGTTCGAAATGTGGAATTTCGAATAAGTTCAATATCCTTGCTTTCTCCAAACTCGATGCCCATTCCTGTGGATCTACCATAATTGATTTTTTGCCTAGGGTGGTCTTCGTGCACAAATATTAATCCTTGGACAACTCAGGGATTTTTTTGAATCAATGATATCATGGTCCATGAACTTCAGGTTGGACACCTTCCTAAGCATGTCTTCATTGCTACTAATTCCATACGGAACTAGTTCTATTGGAAATGGGTACATTTCATTCGCTGGTAATTTGAGTGGTGGTGCATCATCCTTCCTTGGGGGTAAATAGTCTATGTGAAAAACCGTTGATGGTGTCGGGGTCAAATTTCTAGATACCTACTTAACCTCCACGTGTTCTACTGGTCTCTTTGGTTGTTTATTCCCCATGGTGGACATTCCTCCCAGTCTCGGTGACTCCATTCTACCTGTATGATGGCCTCTTGGATGAGATTTGTGTGTCTGTTCAGGTCACGTTAACTTGGATTTGGTAGTTTGGCTTTGTTAACTCCCACTTGCATGTAACAATGACTTAGAGTTTACTACCCTCTTGCTAATTTTTTTCTTTCATGCCATGCATACCTATCTCATCTTTCCTTAATTTCCTTGTCCAATCCAATGTCATAGTTGGTGACTAGGTAACTAATTCTCCTTTATTTCCAAATCCATCTTATGATGTTCCTCTTTTACTGCTGATCTGTTTGTGATTTCGGATAGCTATTTAATACTGATACATCCCTTTTATGACCTATCATGAATGTCTCCTTAACTGTCATTTCCATGCCTTACTTCTTTTAACGGTCTTGTCATTGCCAACCTGCGCATTGGTTCCTTGTGATTTCAGTTGTATACTTCGCAGTCAGTCTTGACCGCGTCTTTTATTTGAACTTGGTGCAATGTTCTTTGTGTGTATGATGATAAGTCCAGATATGAAAGTTCTGATACCTTGGTATTCAAACACTCTTTTTTCTTTTTCCTAGATCTAATTTTTATTTCTTTATATTCCTTTTTCTACTATTTATTTTATTTTTCTTGTTACTATGGTACACTTACTATAATATAGGGGTTCTAGCGCAAACCATATTATTGCGTAGACTATCAAATGTATCTATAGAGTTTCAACCGACTCCCATTCACCATTCCTTCCAAGATGTTTCCATCCAAGGTTTCCAACCGTGCAACGCTTGTCTTGTTTATTTGTTGGATCACGTAGGGTCCCAACTAGTGCATGTGAAACTTTCTAGGATGTTGCATATAATTGATTTCATAAAGTAGTATCGAATCACCAAATTAACATTTCTTTATCTTAATGTGTTGATCGTTCCAAGCCTTCTCTCTAGATTTCTAAACCTACTGATGGAATCCTGCAATAAACTGGTCCTGCTCAAGATGAACTAACTACACCAACCGCTCCTCTATTGCACCAGTATCCAAGATCTTGGTGATTGTTGCAATGTGTAGGCTAGGTAGAATTAAATCCATTGGCATCACTGCTTCCTTTCCATAGACCAACTAGAAAGGTGTCTGTCCTACTAGCTTCTTACTTGTATTCCTGTAATCCCATAGTATTGCAGGGACTCGTAAGTCCCAATCATCTCTCCCTACCTTGCAGATATTTGTCAAATCATTCTCCAATATCTTATTGAAATCTTCCACTATGCCATTGGCATGAAGGTGATATAGTGTACTCTTTTGATGATGAATCTGAAACACCTCAGTTAGTGCATAAACTATTCTTTTCAAAAAGTGTGTACCTTGATCACTAAGTAATATGCGTGGACATCCAAACCTCATGACTACATTCTCTAACATAAACCATGAAGCATTATCCATAGTACAATCATTAACTGGTGCTTCTTCTTCCCACCTTTTCAGGTACTCTATTACAGTGATGATGTACCTTGCCCCTGATCTTCTTGCTTGTGGATTGATTGGTCCTACAAAGTCAATGGCCCACTTATCAAATTATTATAACGTAACCTATGGATTTAACAACATGTCATCTCTCCTAGATGTTTTTCCCACTCTCTGATGAACATATCAGGACTAACAATACTCCTCATCTTTGTGAAGCGTAGGCCACAAAAACCCTGTGCATAAAATCTTCTATGTCGTTGCTTTTCCTGCGTAATTTCCTCCAACAATTCCATTGTGCACTTCCTTGAATATAATCAACCTTTCATGTTCCAGTACACAATGCCTCAATATTCCATATGCACCTAACTTATATATGTTCCCTACAATTAACTAATAATATGTTGCTTTCACCACCAGTTCCTTCTTCTGTGCAACTGCCATTTCGAAGGGGGCCAAACCTGTACTTAGAAACTCCACAATGTCTGAGAAGTAATCATCCACCATCCTTACTACAAATAGCTATGCATCTGGCAAATTATCATCTAAATTACCTACATCCTCTCTGGTCAATATATGTGAGAGATGATCTGGTCCTGCATTCAACTTTCCTGGTTTTATGATGTCCTCAAAGTCATATTCTTGAAATAATAACAATCATATGCTTATTATTCCTCCTAATAAGAGCTTGTTGACTAAGTACTTTAATGCAGAATGGTCTGTATACATCTTGAAGTGGGATCCCAGTAAGTAGCACCTGAACTTCTGTAGCACATAAACCATTTCCAATCCTTCCCATTCTGTAGTGGTATAATTCGTTTAAGATATAGACATATTCCTACTTGCAAACATGATTGGATGATCAATATCCCCTTCTCTTGGTTGTGAAAGCACTACGTCAAATGCCATGGATGATGCATCTACATGTACATGGAACTCTTTGTCCCATTCCGGAAAGATCAAAATTGGTGCAGTTACCAATTTTTGTTTCAAAGTGTCTAGCCCCTTCTCGTAGTCCTCATTCCATTCAAACTTGGCTTCATTCTTTAGTAACTTTTCCATGGGTGTTGTAATATGCACATATCCTTTGATAAATTTCCTATAATACCATGTATGAACCAACATTTCCCTCAACTGTCTAACTGACGTCGATGTTTCTAAATTCAGAATTACTGCAATCTTGGTTGGATTGACTAATTGTCCTTGTTTGTATATGACATGTCCTAGTATAATTCCAAATGGCACACAAAATATACACTTTTTTAAGTTCATGGAAATTTGAAAGTATCTACACCGATCTAACATGCATTGAATAACTTCTATATGATCATGTATTAAATTGAACACCATCCAATCATCCAAGTAAACTTCCATAAACTTATGGATAACTCCTTGAATGTTGCCACTACTACCCTAGAAAACACTGTAGGGGAATTCTTCAATCCGAATGGAATAACTGTATATTGACAACTTCCCCACTCCATCCCAAACATAGTCTTGTGTCTATCCTCTTGTACAATTCTTATCTGATGGTACCCAGAGAATCCACCGGTAAAGGAATAAGTTTCTTGTCCTCCTATGTTCTCCAGTAATTCATCCGTGAATGGGGTTGGGAATGGATCATGTAAACATGCATCATTTGATTTTATTAGATCCACGCAGATCCTAATTCCTCTTGTCTTCTTGTCCTGCACCACCATTGGGATAATCCACTCGGATTTTTCTACTGGTTCAATGATTCTTGTGTTTAGCATCCTATCGATTTCGTCTTTGACCTTCTCCTTGTACCTTGGGTTTAACTTGTAAGGTCTCTATCATACTGGCTTATCTCTAGGTTCCAGTGGGATCTTCATCTCGCCTAAGTCTTCTACTATCCCCTTCATCTCTGAAAATGTTGTTGGGAATAAATCCTAGTATTCTCGCAACAAGTTTTCAACCTTATCAATTGTCTCATCTTTCAAATAATCCCCTATCTATAGGATTCTCCATTGTCCCAATGTTGACCTTCTTCTTATTTATAGGTTGTGTGTATGTGGTATATGCAAGGTCTAGCCCTTATACTACGCATTCTCCTTCTGTCTTAGGTATTTTTACATTCCTAGGGTCCGCCTCCTCGTACTCTTCCTTCATTATGTTATAGCATTCCAATATATTCTGGAAAATCATCTTAGATTTATGTGCACTGCATATGGGTACTACTTACATCGTCTCTACCTCCAAGAATATCTTTGTGAAATTATTTGTAGTGTTTCATATATATATGGATATTCATGTTCAAATGTGAACATGATTTCGAATGTCCAGACCAATTCTTCCCATCTTGTTGTATCCCTGTGCATCTCCAATTCTAAATACCAATTCTTAGAGATTGTGTCCAATGTGTGTATGAATCCATGTGTCCACTCTATTTCTGGTATTGAGCACCATAACACTCTACATATTTCTACGTGATCCACTAGGTTGCTCTCTCATGTGTATTTCTGCACAATTTCTTCTTCCTTGGAGCCAAAGCGTATCTACATTAGTCTACTGCAATGTGACTGGTCTTTCATTCCCTTTCTTCATGCAACTCACCATCTAGCTAGAGTTTCCTTTAGGATGAAATCCAATGCCAACAACCTCTATGGTTCAGGTACCTGTAACTCATATGATTTTATAAACATAACAATCTAAGTTATTCCATCATACATGGGTGGGTCACATAGCTCCATTCCAATCTAGTGAAAGGATTGATATATACATCCACATCATATAGTTGTTACTTCATGCATCCTCTACTTCCATTTATCTAGACTGGCTTATGAATCTGATGCACATGAACTGATACTTCTCCAAATCAACGCACCATCTGTTATCGGGTCAACATAATCCTCCATTCATGTAGTCAGATTGTATAAGTTGTTAATGTCATTTCCTCTAGATGGATCTATGTATCTCTTTCCTTCTGATGGTTCTAAGGGTGCAGTAACTTTGATATCCCCAACCTCAAATATCATCTCCCTCCTTTTCATGTTAACGATTTCCTGGTTATCGAAAGCCCATTCCAGTCCCACTAGTGCCGGGTATGGTTGATTTTCATCTACAATCTCAATAAATTCAAGGTATTCCATGTTGCACACCCCATATATGTTCACTAGTACTCCTATCAATTTCCCAATTGGGACTATCTTATGTTGATTCACGAGCCTTAATTGAATAGGGGACCATACTAGATTTGGTTCTCCCATCATCTCCAATTTTTTCTTAGGTATCACATTCACATCAGACCCTAAGTCCTAAATAATATGATGCACATGATACTCTCCAATATGCGCATTGAACTTGAATTGTCTATTAGTTCTCTTCCTGCACAATATCTTGTTTACCATTCTTTGTGTGACAGGGGTGTCTCTTTCTTTTTTACAGTGATCAATCATATTATATAATGTATTTAGCACAATTCTATCTTTCATTAGTTCTACACAAATCCTTCAGAATTTTGTTAATGTACTTACCTCCATCATTGGATTCTCTGGCACAAATTTATCTTCTATTCGAGGCAATGATGATGTTAATGCTCCCCCTACTGTCCAAGAATTTATTTTCTTGCGATCTGATATGTATCTTTCTCCTTATTTGGATTGCATGTTGGTATCAACCTTGCTGACTTCCTTACTCGTTGCTCAGTCTATTTTATTTGATTCATCATATAAGTCCCTGTTATAGCTCCTCCACACGTAACAATTGCTACTTTTCTTCCTTCATTGTGACTGTCAGCTGATATCATCTGCACATTCAAATTCATATTCTAGTTTGTGTTTCCTCTAGCCTGCCACTTCACAACTAGTTGGGGACAATCTTCTGTTGAGTGATCCAGTGCTCTGCAATATGTTCACGTCATACACATATTTAGGAAATTGGGGGCCAAGTGTTTCAGTTCATTACAGTTATTACATATAATTAGTCCACGTCCTCCTCTACCAAAAGTCCCTCTACCCCGACCTCTACCAAATTTTCCCCTATTCCCTTGATTGAAACCCCTATGATTGTTGTACTATGGACCACCCCCCTCCAGGGTGGTATTTTCTTCTTGGATATGGTACATATCCAATGTGCGATCCCTTACTAGGTCGAATGATCGAAAATCCTTCTCTTCATGCCCTACTGAATTGAAAAAATTACAAAACAAGTTCTTTGGTGTACTCTGATACTTTTGTAGTAATGGACATTCAATGGGGTGATGGCCCCATTTCTTACATATCTCGCAATATCATCTCCCTGGTAGTGGATTCGATGCTCGAGCTACCAAATAATGCATGGATGATGGGAATTCATCCTTGTGATGGCCTTCCATATTACATTTGGGACACCAAACTTGTTCTTGTTTCTCCCTTCCTTAGGTAAACTCAACCAACTAAATTGTTAATGCATATAGCTATGTCTAAACTTGTGACATTCCTCCAATATCTCCTGATAGAGATGCCTCTAGTTTCATTTCAATATCCAAAGCCTCGGGATGTGATGTAACCTTCTGTTGAATTAGGGGCCTCTGAATGTGTAGTAGAAGTCCGACAATAAACCACTCTTAATGTTTTTGATATGGAATTTGAAAGTCAACATCCCCATCACATCCTTAAATCATTGATCAAAATCCAATACAGAATCTATTTTTACTTGCTTGATCTCTTTCAGTTCTGTGATGTACTATGGCTCTAACTTTGTATTTTTGAACTCCTTTAATAACACTTTCTTTATCTTTGCCACAGTCCTGGCCTATCCTATAGGCATAATACTCTATAACTTCATATACCATACTAGTGCATGACCTCTAAATGTTTTCACTAACTATGTAATATTCATAGCCTCACCATGTATGTTCTTAGTATCACAAACTATTTTGCACACAAACAAGTGTTTTTCCAGATCCTCCGGCCCCACTCCCTTGAATTCAGGAAGCCTAAGAGTATTATCTACTCCTACCATGTTGTCTTGTATATTCCCTCCTTTTGGTGATGCTGGTGGACTCTGATTTTGACTTTGACTCTACGCACTACTCCCACTATTCTGACTACTACTAATATGTCCTCCTTGACTAACTATGTTATGAGATTTTGACAAGTATTCAGATGTTATCTCTGATTTTGGTGATGCACATGGGGTTGTGGATTCAACACAAGATGATGTATGAGTAGGACTTACCGACTTGTCTATTAGTGGACTGGACTAAACCTCCTCTTCTTATCCTCCTATATATGGTATCTCCATGATTCAGACTAGTGTGTAAGGTTCTCTTTCCTCTGGCTCACTACATGGCTCTTCTCTCCTATCCCCAGTCTTTTTCCTCTTGTACCTCTTTCCTCCGTGCAAATATCTAAAATCGTACTCTTTCTATGGTGTAATAACTTCTTTCATCCTCAGTCCCTTCCTTCCTTTTTAATTTATTTCTTCATTCTCTCAGACGATCCCCATGTCATCCTCTGGATCCCCTTATGTGCTCAAATCCATTTTCAACAATCAGAATTCATTATCATCATGTGTTTTTCACATAACAACATTTTTATCCATGTATTTAACAATTTCAAGAACCTCTTGTGCTATTATTTGAAAAAATATCTTTCTGCAACATTGTATGAGTGAATGCAATCTATGGCAAATTTTGTAACATAACCCCCTAATATACTATCCAACAAAAAACCAATTGCTCGAGTAGTTGGGTTACTTACCGAATTCAGTTGTCTTACCAATTCAAAAGTCCAATTCTTTGACATTACTGCACTAAAACTTCCTATTTTTTCTACTAACCTCTTTAGCCACTCGGTCGAAAGTTTTGGAAATTTGCCAAAGAAAATTTCATGCAAATACGTGAACACATAAATTTTCATCCATTTCTTCTCACTCATTCAAGGGTTCTTGTTCTCTTTTCATGAAAATTATCATTCTTTTCTTTCTAACTAGTCCATTATCTCCTTCTTAGTCGACCTCCAAAACATTCCCTTAATTGCAATTTCCCATTCTCGACAATGAAAGCATTTGTTGGCTTACCTGTTTTGCACATGGGTTGTAATACCCAAGGTTTGGTTTACCTATGACCAACAAACACACCTGACACCAACCCTTTCAGCATCACCTGCTTGCGTAGATGAAGTCTCACTTGAGGTAACTATTGGAATTGCAAGAACCAGGTTTCTGCAGTAGTAATGGAAAGGTAGACATAAGCCTAATTCATTCTTCCTTGTTATAGTTATGCAAGTTATTTATCTCTATTTAGTAGTAATTTCTATGATTCAGATTCCTCTTCTTAACATATTCTTGATTATTATAAAGATTCTTCACAGTCACAGTCATGATTATTGCGCCATAATTAATCCATAAAATAAGTCTAGTCTATGAGTCATAACAAGATAATTCATAAGAATGCATAAGCAAGTAGATAACACAAGACACAATATCATCTCTAAACTCTCTCTTTATTCACATGTTCTCTTGATAACAAACTATTACATTAATGACTCATGCATACTCTTTCTTCCTCTATCTCCCAACCCGTTACATATTTATACCCCAAAATATATGGCTTAAAACGCTAGTCTGTTTATCCTGAAAATAGCCCATTACAATTCATGGATAACTCAGTTAAATGGTTGTCCTATTTCTTTCTTCTTCCTTTCACTCTTCACACAAATTTTTTGTTGTTATTATATTTATGGAATGTCATGATGTCATCCTTATTCTATGCTTTATTCTCTCACTCTCTTGCTTTATTCTTCGGTCCATGCGATGTCTTCCTCCTGTGCACTTTCTTCCTTCTATGCACTTTCCTGTGGATTATCTCTTCGCTGCATGATACTTTCCTTCCTCTGTGCACTTTCCTTATAATTATATTTTTCTCCCAATATTTCATCCAAAACTTCATGTCCAAAAAAGATCAAGACTAATCTATTTACATCGAGCTCACACAGTTGAACATGGGTATATTGGTTTTGAAACAAGAGTTTGGGCATGAACCATTACCATTTAAGAGCAACCAAAATAATTAAATAAGGATTATTTATTCAAAATAATCCCAAATCAAATTGAAGGGAAGAAAAATATAAAAACATGCTCAACTAACCAGTCAAGTAGATCCATTATCAAAAAATATTACTACAAAAAGTTCATGCATTCAATGGATAACAAGCTAGAATATCCAGATCTTTATATGTGCTTAAAATAATTCTACAAAACCAATTTTACAGTTACCATAAACACTACGACCGAGCACTTGGAAAAGGAATGTCACACCAACAACTTCAAACAACTCAAACAAAATGAAATGCAAAACCCCAGTACAAATGTGGTATACCTCAATGAGTGAAATCTCGCGTCCTCAACATTGAATGCATGGAAGCCTCACATATTTCGAAATAAATACTCGTAATAATTTTAAATCCATATCATACTTCACTTTCAACCATCGAAAAATCATAGACAAGAAGTGTTTACAAGTATGCAAGAAATCACATGCCACTTAAACCATGCCATATCCATATTAATTGCCAACTTAAATGATGACCCAAAACCTCACATTGAGAATTATTATTACAACTTTCATTTAAAACCACATTCAAAACAAATTAACAAATTAACAATACATATGTTCCACCCTGAGTGTTAAATAAAGCTTAACGGTGGCCAACAATATCAATGTTGAGTTCATGCTTTATAACATACGTAATATACATTAAGAACTTCAAACCTTTGTATTACAATGTGCCAACTTTTCTTTAGAGTCCCGATATCACTGATATATATACATATATGTTTGTAATGTGAAGTGTGATGACATTTGAAGTTTTCACCAAAAATTTACATGGTAAACCATGTCACCATATGATATATGCATAAAAAATGAATTTTCCATTCCTTTTAACCATATCATGCAGTTAATCACCCAACCATTGTGACATGTACTTTGAAATATGCTATATTCTTTTGATAAGAGATATAACAAAACATTTCATGACTTTTAACCTCCACAACATAAGTTTTTCAAAAAATAATCATAATAGCATATTATGAGTGTAGTGTGTGCAACATAGCATATCTTTTGAAGCTTTATAGGCACAATTTTTCTCTTTTCTACAGAAATGGAACTCATAATCAGACTGAAAGAAGAAAACATTATCTCTATGTAACATGGATGATGCTATTTTAATAGATTATCAATTCTCTTATCCTGGGAATATTTGAAAATAAACATCCTTTCTTTCTCCCTAGGGGGTCCCACCTATAGTTATATATTTATATCATAGATAGTAAAAAAATTTAATTATTCCTTGCAACTATTTGTAGGCTATGATATTGTTGATGATTTTATGAGGTCAATGGGAGAGAGGTGCATCTCACCCATAATTCCTAGCGGATAAGGAAAATGACGAAAAATATCAAGAAGGGAGGAAGATAATGAGAAGATGGGAGGGGAGAGAGGATATTTTTCCTCGAGTGGATCAGGGAAAGTAAAAGGAGAAAATGGACCTTCTCTATGGGGAGTAGTGGATATAATCAACATAGGGAGAGGATTATAGGAGGAAAATGAAGAAGTAAAGGCACCTATCCCAAGTGAAGTTATACAAAGGAAGGGAATCAAGAAAGGTTGGGGTTAAGTATAATGCAAAAATGAGGGATACCAAGCAAGGGGGAAGTCATATTTGACATCATCCACGATGAGGAAGGCTAGCAAGGAGGATGGGAGAATTTCACAAGGGAAGGATGAGGGAAGGAAGAATAGATAAAAAGGGTAGAGAAGTAAGGAGAAATGGGAAGAAGGAACACAAGAGGTTTGATTGGAGGGGGACAGTTTGCAGATGGAGAGAGATTGAATGCAACCCCCTGCAAAAGAAAATAATCAAAATTGGGAAGGCTTAGGAGGAAGGCTCAAAGTGGGATCAAACATTATATGACTTAATAATAATAAAAAATGTATAAGGCGCTAGAAAGACTCAGGGGGAATACATGAATGAGCTCCTCTTGGTTTCGAGAAAAAATTATTCTCTACTTAAAAGGGACAACCATGTGAAGGTGGAAGCTCATTTGGCCCATCCCGCCCCATATCACTCTCAATTCCCCATACCCAATCATCCTTAATAAGTAGTAAAACAAATATTAAAGGTAAATGAAAGAAATAATATGTGTGCAAATGTGTGCTTTTGTACATATAAAACATATAAAGTTAAAGAATACTACCTCTAGTTGATCTTGCCTTGTTAGATGTGTTGGATGTAACACTTTCCCCTATCCCTCCTGAAATTCCCTCTCAAGGATGATAGGATTGTAAAAGAAACTACAGGTCACCATAATACTCCTAGTATTATTATGAAATCTATAATTTATTGAAATATCATTAATCAATTTATAACAGTGGCGGTTGTACCAAATTGTTATTTGTAATTTTATTTTACATGCAAATAAAACTCAGATACATAGAATATAGATATCTTTATGAAAAAAAATAACACAAGAACAACATATTTACAGACTAACACAACTAAAACAATGAATATTTTTGAGCTCTTAATATAAATAGGTACATCTTTTGATCAAGTTCCTCATTGTTTTCTCCTCCAAAAAAATAATCCTTTACATTGAGATTTTTCTCACTTTTTCTCACTTTTATTTAATTCTAACCAAAATTGGTTACTTTGAACGATTTTATAGACATGGAATTTTAAAATAGTCTTTGACTAAAACTGTTGCAAGATGTTGATCTTCAGATATCTCTTCTTTCCTTGAGCTATTTTGTTGAGTCATTATTGAGCAAAATGAACAAGAACCTTCCATTCATCATTGGTAGGATATTTATATGTAATTGTTGGGCCCTTCATTTTTGGAAATGGATAAGGATAAAAGAAGTGATGGACAAAGTCAAATTATTCGTGCAACAAATAGAAGTCTAGAAGCAACCAACGAAGTCAAATGAACAACACAACAAATGGAATCTTTGAAAGAAACATAAAAAGGAAATATTGCGAGTAGATTAAAGAATATAGGAAACATAGAAGAGTGGATTTGATATGGTCAATAGACAGTGTCAAAGACACATAAGTATAAGTAAAAGGGAAGTGTAACATGATATGGTTAATGATGTTGAAAAGACTAATGATATTGTTGCGATTGTTTGGTTCTATTATTGTTCCTATGGTTTGAGCCTGTTTTGATATAGCCATGGTCGAGTATTGGGGTAGTTTGTGTGGGTATCACTATTGCATTTGCAATAGATTTTGAGTCTGTATGCATTGTGAAAGATGTTATATTGTAGATCATGGTATTATGAGAAGAGATCTATGAGAATCTAAGCTGTAAGAATGGTTTGTATCACTGCTACTAATATAATGATATGATTTGGGGCATACAAATTTGTTTATGAGGTTATCTTTCATGTAATTATAAATGGATCTGTAATGTTATTGTGTATATTCTTATTCTTTTCCTTTTATGATGCTATCATAATGGTATCACAAACTAAAATTAATAGTTAAATTATGGATATGAGTAGTATAGAAGTATATTTGATGTTGCATTCTCCATAACTCCTTTCATTTTTCAAGTCTTGGCTACGCTTCAGGTGAGACCTCCTTCCATTGTGGAAGGCTGAATATGCCAACATACCTAGACTATAATGGTTTCTTTTTGTTGGAAACTACTGAGAACCTTATTCTCAATCTTGTACCAACAAATGGTTATGTTGCTAGGACTGAGTTTTAGAAGGAGTTTTCAAAGGATGCCTCATCGGATCCATAAGTATGAGGTTGAAAACTGGTGGGAAAGGAAGTGTGAGGCATTCATAATACATGAGGTCAAGCCGCAACACAAGAGCTATAGGGTTGTAAACTATACTATTTTTTATTCATAGCCTTCTATTGACCAATATGATATCTTCTAGATTAAGTTCCCTGAAGAGTTATTTCAATGGTTAGATCGGCTATAAGAATCCCCATAATACAAATATTGGATCAAAAAGAGATACAACTCACCTACTGAAATTATAGTGACTCTTCACCCCTTAGATAATCATATCTCATGAGATGTAGACTTTTGGGTTTAGACTATCCTGTAAGGTTAGATGATTGAGTTTGCTGTAGAGAATCATCAATCCTTTTCGAAGGCTGAAGCAATATTCAGAGAAGGAGCCAAAGGAATAATGTTTCAGAAAATATCTCTGTGGATCAAGGTCCTCTCGGTAGAATAAGGAATGTTTCATGTTCCCTCAAGAAACATGGTATCTTAAACCCTTACGCTCAGGGGAAAGGTGATTTATGGGAGGTTGCATGAGTTGAGTAGTGGGAGGGTATCCTTGAGGCATGGGGGGTCATTGAGAGAAGAGTGCATGATATGAATGAGCTATGAGGAGGAATGAAATTGGAAAAAATAGGTGGCAGAAATAGATGAGTATAGTGATGAAGAGAACCAATCTGTCACAGGAAGAGATCGACCTTGAAGATAATCATAGAAATGAGCTATAAGAGTTGTAAAAGTTGAAGAGACGAGGAATATTGGACAGTCAATGGTTAAAAGAGAGAAGTGGTAGAAGAAGTGAAGATCCCCAAGTAAGAATATAGGATGGAGAGTGTTCAAAAGATACATATGACAGGGTAAGAGTAGGCATTTCTACTGATGAAGACATTTTGTCTCAGACCTTAGACAGTGTTGCAGAAGAAAATGAACCTAGTACTCCAGAAGACACAAGTGTACATCAAGAGGAGAATATATCACTACATGAGAGTGGGACCCCCAATATCAAAGAGATCCATTCATGAGGAAAATTGTCTATCCCCAAATCAACTATTCCCTTAGGGCCATCTACAAATATGGTATTTATATTCTTCAAAATCCTTCAAGTAGTTCTAGTTCTACAAACTTGATCAGTAGTAGTATTGGAAGTGTGGAAAGTTCTACAGTTATATCACAACCAAGACTGTGTGAGTTTTTTTTGGTAAGATTTATAAGTTCAGCTATGGGAGCACATACTATAGGATCCCTTACCTAATACCTTGAGTTTTTGGGAAAGTGAGAAGAGGATGTTGAGAAACACTGGTTTCTATGTGAAGCCATCTGGAGGTGTCGAGGTACTGTAGAAGCAAACAAGTTGGTTGAGTTTTAGACCACTTTGAGAGGTCAAGATCTCAAATGGTACATGAAAATCATTGAACCGGGGATTCAAAGACAAGATTTCACTTTGGTTCAAGTAAGACATAGGTTTATTGTATAATTCTAGTTGCCACAGTCAGGACAACAAGATCTCTCTGATTTGCGGGAGATAAAGAAGAGATATGGGGAGTCTACATGGGAGTACAATAATTTGAATATGCAATGGGAATGTTGGAAAAACCTATTCACGAAGACCATAAAAGGGAGTGGTTTATTTAGAGGTTTCTACCTTTGACTCACATCCCTTTAACCCAACAAAGGATAAATTCTCTAGGAGAAGCATTGGAACAAGCCATGAAGATGGAAGCTATGGTGGGCTATTTAGGAAGTTTGATAATTATGAGACCCCTTGAAGATGCCAATATTTCGCAACTATAGGAAAAGATATTTGCATTAACTGAAAATATCCAAGAATTGATCCTTCCAAAGGCAAGTCGACCCCAAGTATGGTGTACAAGTTGTTACACTGAAGGTAATATGATCAACAAATGTCCAATATTGAGGGGTGCATGACCCTGAAGTACTCCAATGACGCCTCCACCAGTAGGACCAGTTGGAGGAGTTGTGAAAGTTGTTGCTATAATGTCGTTTCATGGACCTATTTAATATCACACATTTTCGAAAAAATCAAGGGGGTTAGAGAAATGCATTCTGTGAGATCTATTGAAGTCATAGGAATTATCCATGAAATTTCCCAATTATGTAGAAGTATACACTTGTGATGAATACAATGTATTGTGATTTCTGTGTTTTGACAACTCATAATACCAATCAGTTACATGCTCTAGATGCACTTGTATATAGACTGGATCAATCAAAATTCAGAGTAAATGAAGGGATTCAAGGACTTGGAGGAGGCCAAAGAGGTGGAGGTAGATACTGAGGAGGATGAATTAGCAGAAGAAGACCAATTTTCTGCTACAACTGTGATGAACATGGAAACCTTGTGAGAGATTTTCCATTGCCAAGAATACCATGGTGTGCACGTTGTAGGAAAACCACTCATGCTACTGAAGACTATCATGATATTATTGATAAGTGGGAATATTGGGCCAGACAGAGAGGAGAAAATTTGATAAATTCTAAGCCTCGGGATTTAACTGAAACAAGGTGGCCTAATATTAATATCATTACCAGAGGAGGACAAACGACTACTATTGATGCATAAAGTCCACATCAAATCAAAATTCAAAAGGATATGCTAGAAAACACTAAGTCCAATTAAGGATGTTATGCTAGATCACAATAAAGTGAATATCAGAAGAGGAAGAGTCCAATATTAACTTTGTAGACATATGACAGATTATCTAATCCAACTGAGCACGTTGGGCATTGTCTTAAGGTATGGAAAGTTCCACAATTTCCTTCTCAATTCTGGGTACACCAGTTCTTTCATTCTCTTGGAATGGTTCCAAAATCCTGGTATGTGCATGAAGACACTAGACTCTGGACTACATGTTGGAAGATATTACAAGGTCAGTTCTACCATGATTTCTCCTTTTCTGGTAACTCTTCCAAAATTACACTAGTACTACAACAAATAAACAAAATTTTGTTCATTAATGAATTAAATCCCCAATATTCACCTACAACATGTCTTAAGAATGAATATCTGCATCAATATATTTTTTATCCATCCCCCTCTAGAATACCTCTAGCTTGTAGCAAGTTTGACAAGGACCCTAAAAAATCCTAAAGACTTGGATGGGATTAGACATTTGGCCTTTAAGGAATCTATGGGAACAAAAGAAGTTAGAAATAATCCATCTAGTAATGCCAAAATTTCATATGATAAACCCCTAAAGTTGCAGGAAATAAATATTGGAATTGAAGAGAATCCTAAGATGGCTTATGTAGGAGATTATTGAGATGACCAGATCACAACAAAAATCTAGGCTCTGTTGTGGGAGTATCAAGATTTGTTTCCAAAACATTTCCAATAATTAAAAGGAATTAAAGGAGACTTGGGAGAAATGAAAATACAACTTAAACCTGATGTTAGACTTGTCAAACATCGACCATACCACCTAAAACTTAGAGTCAAAGAAAAGGTCGAGAAGGAGATTGACAGGATGCTTCTAGCTGGGTTAATATTTCCCATGGATGAGGCCTAATGGATTAGTCCTATTTTTATATAGATAAAGAAGGGTACTAATGACATATGAGTTTGTGTAGACTACAAAAGTTTGAACTCAGTCTATGTACACAATCCTTTTCCTACTCCATTTAGTGATGGAGTACTTGATCAGGTGGTGGGAAATGAAGCATATTCCTTCACTGATGGTTTCTCAAGATATCATCAAGTCATAATTACTAAAGAAGACAAGAAAAATATCACCCTTACTATTGAGTGGATTTCTTTTACTTATAATGTTATGTCCTTTGGGATGAAAAATGCTCCTTTTATTTTTTCCAGGATTGTGATTACCTCCTTTTGGGATTTTATTCACAAAATTCTTGAAGTTATATAGATTACTGGACATTGTATAGGTTTCTAAAGGAGCACATAGGATTAATATAGTTAATGTTTGAGCATTGTAGGCAGTTACACATCTCACTAAATTTGAAGAAATGTATTTTTCGTGCCTTTTGGAATTTTTTTGGGACATATTGTATGCAGGGAAGGCGTTTTGGTTGATCCTACAAAAGTTGTTTTGATTCTTAGTATGCCTCCTATGACTGCTAAGCAGTTATGGTCCACTTTTGGTCAGACTGGGAATTATCACAGGTTTGTGAGAAATTATGCAAGCATAACTGCCCCACTGGAGAAGTTGCTAAAGAAATCTAATGTCTTCAGCTGGAACCCCGAGTGTGATCAATGTTTCAACATTCTCAAAGAAATGTTGAGTACTACTCATATCTTGATATATCCTGATTGGAAGGAGGAATTCCACGTTCACATCAATGATTCTAGTATTTCCTTAAGTGTTTTCCATGCACAACTTGGTGAATGAAATATGGATCACCCTATTTATTTTTCTAGTATAAAGTTTTCATAGGATGAGCACAAATATACTATCACCAAAGAGAAGGTTTGGCCATGGTCTATGCTTTACAAAAATTTAGACATTATCTGTTATGAGGTCATTTCAAATTTTTCATTCATCATTTAGATTTGAAGTATTTGGTCAATAAGCCTCTGTTAGAAGGGAGGATTTGTAGATCATTGTTGTTTTTTCAAGATATTTATATTGAATTTGTTTTCAAGCTAGGAAAATTGTATGTTGGTCTTGATCACTTATATCGGCTAGAGTCAGGAGAAAGTGGTAGAGCTGTAGATGAAAAACTCTCAGACGTAGACTTATTTAAGATTGAGTCTATCCCATATTTTATTTCTGATATTGCATGTTTCTAACTACTGATATTGTTCTTGATGTATATTTCACAACTCAGAAGAAGCACCTGATGGTCTGAGAAACATACTTTCAATTGATCATAGAACAACTGTATAATTTGGTATTGGATAAAATCCTTAGAATATGCATACTTGATCATGAGTGGCTTGAGATATTGTGGGAATGTCATAGTGGAGTTATGAGAGTAAATATTAGAGGGAGGGTGATCACACATAAGATACTTCAAGCAAGATTATGGTGGAGTACCATCTTTAAAGATGCTAAATATTATGTTATAACATGTGATGTTTGTTAGAGAGTTGGTAAGCCATCAAACAGGGATGAGATACCCTTACATCCTATTTGGGCACTTCAATATTTTTAAAAATGGGAAGTTGACTTTATAGAACATATCAACCTACTAGATAAGCACTCAAAGTTATGGTATATCATCACTACAAATGATTATCTCACCCGCTAGGATGAAGTAGAACCTGTTAGGGATTTTTCTACAGATACGAAAACCAAGTTCATTTTTGAGAATATCATTAATCGGTTTGGGTGTCCTTGGAATTTGACTAGTGAACAAGGTGCACATTTCATCAGTGAGACAATATCCACCCTCACTCGAGAATTTATGATTTTACATCACAAATGTATCCCATATCATCTGCAAGCCAATGGTATAGTGGATGCATTCAACAAAATTATGGAGAAAGGATTGACCAAAATATGTTGTGCTAATCAAGATGATTGGGATGAGAGAGTTCCTGATGTCTTATGGGCATACAGAATCACTACTAAGAAGTTACACAAGTAGCATGAGTGAGCCTAATGGGTAAGAACATGTGTTTCCTCCTAAGAGGTCACAAGTTCAAATCCATAGGGGGGTAGGGTATGTATACCTCTGTAGATTTTAGCAGTCAAATCACTGCGTAGAGGGGGTCCTTTGTCCCACAAACCAAGGGGTATCATACACCAATTTAGTGTTTGACTTGGTCGTGACCTTAAAATTAGATTATCATTATTATTATATTCCTTTTTCAACTTGTGTATGGGAGAGAGGCAGTAGTATCGACCGAGTTCATCACCGTGAGTTTAAAAATTGCACATGTGACTCATATGACAAATGATGAATCAATTTTGGAGCTATGGGAATTGTATGAAGCCAGATTTATAGCATATTTTCATTAGACTATGGATAAGTCTAGATAAAAGGCTTGGCATGAAATGCAAATCAATACCAATACTTTTGTGCAAGGAGATCAAGTATTTCTCTATGAAAATAAGTTTCAAAAAAATCTAGGGAAGTTACAAATACATTGGCTTGGACCTTTTATAGTTGTGGAAATTCGGGATTTAGGAGTTGTAAAGATACTACAACTATATGGTGTTCTTCATATGGGATGGGTGAATGGAATAGGCATGAAGCCCTACCTCTCTGATAATTGAAGAACGTTTCTCTGTGCTCTTGTAACAGGGAGTAAATAAAGTAGGTAGGTTTCCATTTTTTTTTGTCATTTTCCATTTTTTCCAATAAAACAGTGACATGTTTAACTATCCTTCACCCTTAGAATCTAGCTTTCATAGTCATTTTATCTAGTTCAGATCACATCATTGTGGTTGGGGGGAGTCCATGTCCTATCTTTCTGAATATAGTAACTTCCTCTGTTTGAGTCATTGTCATGCCCCTATCATAGTGTTTGTTAAATGAAATTGGTACATTTCCATTATCATCCTGTCCTTGTTAGAAACACTCATTTATTTCCAAAATTTCACTAATTATTTCCGATTGATTGTCAACCAAGTACTTATTTTCTTGGGTAACACAGTCTATCAAGTCTATGTTGATATTTGTGCTCTTTAATGCCCATATCATTGATCCAATTTCACCGTGTTGGTCCATCATGTCCACTGTTAACACTTATTTCATTACGTGGTTTCCTACCTAATGACAATTTAATTCTTACATCGTTCCACCTTCCTCATGGATGTTTATAAAATTGTGGTCGCTTCCTATTCAAGTCATTTTTTTATGGTTGAATGTCTAAATTCTTCACTCTATAGCCCAGTGAGCATCCCATGAGTCTACATTTGCATCATTATCCCTTAATTTTCTTTATGTATCAATGAAGGTCTACAAGCATGGGTTGTATTGCATCTCGAGGGGTGATTTCAAATATTTCGGTTCAACTAGATATCCATGATGCGAGAGTTAAGATATTGGGAGATTTACAGGGAAAGGTAAAACAAACGAGTCTACTCGATATCAATTTTTCATATGGGGACTTGTTTCCCCAAATGAAAATTGACACTTATATGGATTATATGGCCTTTCTCTATGGAGAGTTAGAATGGCAGTGGAAAATTCCATATCTTCCACTTAAGGAGTCCACTCTAGTGAATTTGCGCGACTTGCTAGTTTTTGAAACTACAAGGGAAATTGCGAGGTGCACTAAGTTTCTTATCAACCGAGTACACAATAGTGCTTTATGGTTGGAAAAATCATATCCTATCCATTTCAACGATATTCATTAGTTGAAAAGGATTTCAATGGAGGGAGAAGATGTATCTAAAGGATTCCAAGGCTCAGGGAAGCATGACCAAAATAAAGGAGAGCTCAGTCTATACGATAGGTTCGATACCATATGTGGAGGTCATGGAGAGTTTATCAAGCCAATTAATGATGAGAAAGTGCATCATTCCTACTATCTCATTGTGGGCAAAGTCATGAAAAATTACTCCAAGGGTGAATGCACTCTAGATGTTATCTTTGTCATTGAGTTCTATAAACAAGGAGCACCATTAAATTAGTGCAAGTATTTGCTGACTAAGATGTTGCAAAATTGCAATGAAATACATGAAAGGGGTGGTTATTTCATATATGGTTACATATTGGTTTCATTTACAATGAGGAAGTAGAGGTCGTCATATGGTCAAGAACTATCATGCACTTCAAATCCCCCAATTTCCAAGAAGTTGGACCCCTGGCAGGCTATAAGTGATATCCCCAATATAAAATTCAAAAATACCACCTTCTTACAATGGTATAATGATATCATCAACACAACCCAATGAATGAGGATTCCACATGAGTTGCTAAATTGTCATATTGACAAGATCTAGCTCAACATGAACAAAGACTATAATTTTATGAGGTCCCTAGGTGCAAATCCAGAGCTATTTCAGACTACTGCATTTCATTTTTATCTTGATGAGGAAACTTTGAACAAGGAGGTTTGTTCATGGCATGGATTATAGAGGGAGAAAAAGAAACCAGGCATATCATATCAGATGACTACAATTTTACGACGGGAGGCTCCAACGTATAAATATGTTCTGGTTCATAACATGACAACAACAGAGAGACAGTGTGTGCCCTTATAATCATAGGAGGAAGATGAATAAGAGGCCCTACCAAATTTAGTCCTGTTTCCACCATTTCCATTAATCTCGAATACTACTACGTTCTCAGGTAAGGATTTATGTGAAGTTCTTTGGGATGTTTTTACAAAGAAACCCTACATTGGTTCTCCACATTCGTTCACTACACCCCCTATTATCATTTATGTAGTCCCTCTTTCTTCACTATCACCAAAAACATGCACTATCCCCCCTATTCCATCCTCCGTTCCCATTATCATCATCCCAGATGACCCCATGGTTAAAATACATAGTAACCCTATCATTGAAGAACTCAGTCATTAATGGACTACCTCCACCACATACATCCCTCCTAGAAATCCCTCATCCCCTACTCATACTCATACTAGAACATATTAAAAAGAGTCTATTGAGCCATTTTCCACAGTCAGAGGAGGCAATTCTAATATTCCTTTCCATTTTTCCCAGGTTTTGTAGGTCAGTGTCCCACTTAATACCCCTCACGACACTAGCCTAAATCTAGAGATAGAAAAATCAAAAGAGGTGGAAGGTTAGATGGGTCAAGATCCTCCACATGACCCTATGGATGTTTAGGAAGACACCACTTCGATGCATAGCATGAGTTTTGTTCGAGATAAGGTTGTGATGTTACTTCAAAAACCTCAAAAATGTTACACAAACCTGGAGTTGTGTCTAGAATGCACATAAGTGGTTAGTTTGTTACCTTAAGTTGTCTGAGAAATGTTTGCATGTAGCTTCCAAGCTACCTCTACTAGTCCTGATGGAACAAGGACCCCACATTTTTCTAAAAGGTCAATTTCCAGTGGCCAACCACTTACATTGAGATTGACTATGGACCCATCTATCACTAGTGGATATATTGCATCATGGTCCACACTGCATCTATTGAATATTCTACGAGCATTGACTAATCAAGTCGAGCACATGACTGTCTCTATAGAGAAGACCAATGAAGAGATCATGTAGTAGACACACCAGTTGCATCAGGATTTAGTTGCAGTGATAGAGGACATAGACCAAGAACATGTATTGCATGCACATGTTGAATTGACTGTTGAGGTTGTCTTTGAAAAGTTTTCTCAAGTTTGGCCTACATTCAGGAAGGTTGCACGACAGTTTCTCGAAGACATTACCTCGATTGCACCAGTGCATTGGATTGATATCATTGTTGATGCTTGGTCATAGTTGGATGCAAAGACCGATAGTATTCAAAACAAAAATGGACACCATCCAGTTGAAGGAAAAGGAGTACCCCTAGGATATTATGGAGAAGATTACTTAGGTAGTGGTGGAAGGCAATCTCATTTGGTCTTCCCTTCATGAAAAAACATAAGAATATAACAAGATTTTCATGATGGTCAATAATTGGGTTGGTTTGTTAGAAAAAATTATTAAGGTGGTAGAAGAAATAAGAGTCTAAAATCAATGGATGAATGCAAAAGCACAGTCCATCACCAACCCTATTGAGTAGTAGGTGAAGTTTTCTGAAATCCAAGAGGTATACAAAAAACTTGATGAGATGTACGAAGCTTCCTAAACCACAAAGAGAGAAATCATGGAATTCAAAATTGTCGTTCAAGCTACATATGTCCAAATGCATCAATTGGATTCAGTTGTAAATACATAATGGAACACACTGCTTTCCACTAAGCCCGTGGAACTGGATGTTGCAGCGACCCAAGAATTTGTTGTAGGAGATTCAATTTTAGTAAGGAAGTGGAAGGAGTGTGTGGAGCATTATGATAACTTCCATCAAAAAGTAGTGAATATCATCCCAGAGTTGGGCCCTTTATTTGAAGGAGGCCCCAGTAAGGAAATGTAATGTTGACTCGGGGCGAGTCAATAGTTGTGGTCAAGGCCCATTAGGCCCTTCATTTTGGAAATGGATATAGATAAAAGAAGTGATAGAAAAAATCAAATCAGTTTCATGACAATTAGAAGTTTAGAAGCAATGGAAGTATTCAAATGAACAACACAATAAAAGGAAGCTTTAGAAGCAATGGAAAAATGAAATACCACAGGTGGATTAAAGAATACAAGAAGCAAAGAAGAGTGGATTTGATATGGTCAATAGACTGTGTCAAAGACACATAAGTATAAGTAAACGAGAAATGTAATGGGATAGGGTTAATGATGTTGACAATACTAATGATATCGTTGTGATTTTTGGGTTCTATTATTTTTCCTCTAGTTTAGGCCTATTTTGATATAGCCATGTTCGAGTATTGGGGTAGTCTGTGTGGGTATCATTGTTGCATGTGTAGTAGATTTTAAGTTTGTATGTTTTGTGCAAGATGTTATATTGTATATCTGGGTATTGTGAGAAGCGATCTATGAGAATCTAAACTGTAAGAATGGTTTGTACCACTACTGCTAATGCAATGATATGATTTGGGCCTACAAATTTGTTTCTGAGGTTATATTTTATGTTATAAATGGATATGTAATGTTGTTGTGTATCTTCTTATTATTTTCCTTTTCTAATCCTATCTGAGTGGTATCACAACCTAAACTTAACAATTAACTTATGGATATGAATAGTATATAAGTAAATCCAATGTTGCATTCTCCATAACTCCTTTCATCTTTCAAGTCTTGGTTGCACTTTAGGTGAGACCTCCTTTCGTTACAAAAGGTTGAATATAATAGCGTACCTAGACTACGACGATTCCTTTTTGTTGGAAACTATCGAGAACCTTGGTCTCAATATTGCACCAACAACAACCATTTTCCTATAAGATATATCCAATTTGGTGTACTTATCATAAGTTGGAGCAGTTGAAAATAAATTCTTAATCTGCCATAATAGATAGAAATCATTGATTACATTATGTACTATTGTTTGACCCTTTAGTTCTCCACTCATTTCCTAGAATTTTTCAATGTTCTCTCTTGATTTAAATAAACTCTACCTGTAAGATTCAAAAGAAAGAAGATTTTCCTTTTTACCCCAACAAGTTGGAAATCCCATTTCTTCTAAATTTTTGAACTTATTGGTAAAAAGTTCAACATTTCTTTTGACTATATAATACTTATTTTGAGCTTGTTGGGATAAATTTATCTTAGTGAATATTTTTATGTTTCCATGATCAGTGAAGTACAATACTTTAACCCATGATGTAACAGCCTGTTTCCCCCAGTATGTAAATATAACTATATTGGCCTAGGAACTATGGAAAACTCAAAGGTGTCAATGTTTGATTTGATGGACCTTTGTATAAAAGGTCGATGAATGTACATTATTTTATGAACATGTGTTGCATGACTTCTAGGAAGGGGATGTGCTAAAAGATACCATGATGGCTAATGAAAAGGTGGTGGAAGGGACCCAGAACGGTTGCATTAACTTCCACCAAACCAATACCATACTGGTTTTTACTTGCTCAAGACCAAAAAAACTCTCATACCCAGGAATGAATTTCTGTCACGATGGTAGGTGGGGAGGCTCCTCAAGATTTAATGAGGGGATGGGGTGGACCTCCCATTTGTAAATATCTCAGACCTGACCATGAGAGGGAAAAAAATTCGTGCCACACGCAATCTTGCAGAGGAATGTA
>JZKD02S1795742.1:522929-533922 GCA_000966675.3 Picea glauca
CTATGGTTGGGTGGAAACGAGCACCCCTCTCAGTAGTTGCATCACACCTTGCAGTTCTGATAAGTGTTTTATGCATTATACTTTGAATTGAATATCATGGATACATGCTCATGTTTATACGCCCATAAATGTTTTCTATATGCTATGATTTCCTGGTGTTTTAGATTGGAAATAATGAATGCATATGTATACTTATATGCCACAGTTGTTTTCTGTACAAAATGAGTAAGTTCGAAACATAAGTCCATTCCACTAAGAATCATCCCATTTTCCTGATTATCATGATGTTTTGGTTTAATCCCTCGAAAGCACCTTCCCCAAGGAATTGCATCATGTCTCAGAGTCAGAGTAATCTCCTTGGTATGGATACCGCTACGACAAGCCCATGAGTTTACCTTGTCCCGGTGTCATAGCTCCTAACTCAGTGAGTTAGGAAGGCAGTTCATTCAGGTCAGTAGCCTAGGGACTTTGAAACACACCCGAGCCCTCATCCAGAAACCCGACTAAGAGTAGGGATAATTTTCCCAAGAATCATCTGAAGGTTCAGGTGACCTGGGTCTAGGAACCCTATGCAAGGAGTAAGTCTTCGAAGGTTTCGGAGCCGCGAAAGCTCAAAGCTCTAAGAGGTTGAATTTTGTTGCCCGAGTTCAGAAAGGATAGAGAGTCAAATTATCAAAATGGAGTATCCTTTCATTTGATAGATGAATGGATGAGATCCTTTTGGAAGTATCCCAGGTCTATCAGGACCAATGGATCTAGAGGAGGAGCGTAGGTGTTAATTCCTTGACCCCTTCAGTATTCACAAGGATCGATGGCACAAGGACCATAGATCTCAGTATCCCTTGGGAGCTACCTTGGTCGTCGATCTTAACCCTTATATAGGCAGGAGAGTGGAATTGTCAAATTCATGAAATTCTTGAAGTAATTAGAACCGTCCACCGACAGAGGACACGTGGCGAAGGAGAAGTGTTTCGTTGACTCACCGCTGAAGGAAGTCAAAGGGTAGAGTTTTGTGAACTCATGAGACTTGAAGTCACAATTTGATATGAGCCGTCAAATCGAGGAGAGATCTGGACCATTGATTGTTTAGGGAGACGAAGCGCGAAGTAGTGAAACGTGAACTCGCAACGCACTTGAAATATTGGCCCACAGTCACAACAAAGGGTCACATCAGTGAAGGATAATGGAGGGACTAGCACACGCTAGGCTCCTGTCGAGATTTCAAGAGATGGGAGAGTCAGAGAAACTCACATGAAGAAGTCCCGAAGTTGTGAAATGTGACACTCCGTTTAGGTTAATCCTGTGCTCATGGGAATGGTCACATGACTGGAGGGAGCTAATGGTTGTTAGTTCCCTTTCAGAACTCGGGAGCTTGGGAGTTAGGGGTGTCTCATACGTTGAAGTCCCAACATGTAAAGTCTCGAAACACTTTCGTGTAGGTGCACGGTCGTAGCCTGCGATCACGTGGAGGTGAAGCTCGTGCTTGGTGCTTAGTTACATAGGCAGAGTTTCATAAAGAGGACCTGTGGATTTATTTAAATAGAGGTGCCAACAGGGAATTGAATATCCACTCCATCTCAAAAGGGTTAAGAATGATCCTTGACTAGGAGGACGGATGGACCCTCTGACCTTCCAAAACTAGGAACCATGAATGAAGTTCTTGTCCTTTAAGAAAATCAAAAGAAAATTTTTTGCCCCATCATGGATGTGTTACAAATTGGTATCAGAGCATGGTTACAACACTCGACTTGTTTGGGCTCATGGATGAGCACATTAAAAGGAGACATCTTACCTTAATCCCTTCCTAAAAAGGATGGTTAATCCCTCATTATAAAAAGAATGACAACTTACTGTTGTGTGTGTATGCATTTCTACTTTGTGTATGCATTTGAAAAATATGAATTATGTGATGGTTATGAACGAATGTAATGTTAGCTAAAAATAAGTGTTTTGTCTGCACAAAAGTGGACGATCAACCACAAAAAACTGCAAACGTATAGAATTGTGACATGCCACGAAGTGGGGGATGGCTCCTATAATAGAGACGAAGAGTTTGACGAAAGGAGGGCGGTAGAGACTGCTCTGAATATAGCTGAGACTGTGAGGAGTCTCATGGCCGAACTACAAAGCTGCAAGGCCGAAAACGAGAGGTTGATAAAATATCAAGAGAAACAAACATAAATTAATGCAGTCTTGCTACAGAGTTTATCTAACATACAAAGACAACTTCAACATGAAACTGACACCAATCACGTGGACTGATGACAGACAAAGAGGAGTTGAAGTCCACCCAAGATACAGAAACATGGTATTTTAAGTGGCCACACTTGGAAGAGCACCTCGAGAAAGTTACACCCCAAAGATAGGGGACAAGCGTCAGACGATTCCTTTGGAAAGGAAAATGGCAACTCGAAGGGATCTTCTAGTTGAAGAACTAGTTCACATTCTCAAAGAAAATGGAAGAAGCGAAAGCATTCCATAAATTATAATCTCGAAGAATTCAAGAAGGCCAAACCACCCTATTTTGATGGTGATATAAAGAGGGGAGAGGAAGCGGAGGCCTGTCTTTTTGGACTAAAGAAGTATTTTAGAGTCCATGACTTCTCAGAAAACTTGAAGGCCCAAGTAGCCACTTTCAACCTAAATGGAAAGAATTCCATTTGGTTCGAAGACCTTAAGAATGTTAAAGGGATTCATGAAGAATACCTATATTGGGAACAATTTGAAAAATACTTTAGGAAGAAGTATCTGTCGGAAAAGTATTTTGATGAAAAGACTAAATAATTCTATGAACTCAAGCTAGGTAAACTCACTATAGAGGAATATGCTAGCAGATTCCTTGAGTTGCTGAGGTATGTACCCTACATAAAGCAGAAAAGGCAAAGGTGCAATGATTCATCAATGGCCTACCTAAGGACTATCAGAACATGATTGAGTTTGAAGAGCCAAGGACCCTAGAAGACACTATCTTAAAGGAAATATATTGCTATGAACAGTTTGGGCTTTGGCTAGAACCTCGCAAAGGCTGGAAGAAGAGGAATAGTTAGGGATTATAGAAAAAGGGATTTAAATCCCCAATATTTAAAAACTGTAAGAAGGATTCAAGGATGATATTTCCAACCCGAAGTGTACACCAGCAGAATTTCCCTTCCCAAAGCATAAACAAACCTCTTGGATCAACCCCAGGAAAGAATGATAACCCAAAGAAAGAACCCTTGAAATGTTGGGGTTGTGGAGAAGAACATCTACTGAGGGATTGTCCATACAGACAACAGAATAGTAAGAGAATTTAAGACATCTAGGAATATACCACCATCAATGACGTGGCCAGAAGTATGCCATGAATTTATGCAGTCGTGGATAATAAACAATCCGACCACCAAACTTCAGTGGTGGATATGGAAGGTATGATCACCAACCATATAGTGTCTATTATAATTGACCCTGGTTCAAATTTGAGTTATATATCTCCTAAGGTTGTTGATAAGTGTAAATTAGAGCCACATAAACATGCCAAGCCATGGTTGGTATAGTTAGCCACTGACACCAAAAGAAAGGTAGCGTAGGTCATACCAGCTTGCCAATTCACCATGGGTGGATTCCCCACCCAAGCAACCCTTAACATACTACCCCTAGGATTGTATGACCTGTTGATTGGTATGGACTGTCTAGCCACATATAAAACCATACTAAACTCTTACCATAAAACTTTAGAATGTATAAGTGAAAAAGGAAGAAGGATAACCCTTCAAGGGATCCAGAAACATCTTTCGGTGAGATGAATATTAGCCCTTCAAATGAGAATGTATTGAAGAAAGGGATGTCCACTATATGCGATACAGGTGTTGAAATCAGTTGAGGATGACAGACCAAGCCTCAAAGACCACCCCATACTAAGATTATATAGAGATGCGTTTCATGTTTGTGAAGAAGAAAGATGGTACCCTCCAACTATGCATGGATTATAGACAACTCAATAAGGTAACCATAAAGAACAAGTACCCCTTGCCCAGGATCAATGACTTGTTTTCTCAATTGGGAGGTGCTTCCATCTTCTCAAAGATTCACTTGAGATCTGGATACCATCAAGTCTGAATCAAGGGTGAAGACATCCACAAAACCTCCTTCAAGATGTGATATGGTCACTACGCGTTTGTGTTAGTACCATTTGGATTAACCAATACCCCTGCCACTTTTATGTCCTAGATGAAAAATGTACTCAATGAATTCCTAGACAAACTTGTACTAGTTTTTATTGACAATATTTTAATCTACTCCAAGAATAGAGAGGAACATGAGGAACATCTTAGACTTGTGCTTCAAGTTCTAAGATAACATCATCTCTATGCCAAATTTAGCAAGTGTAACTTTTTCCAGAAGAAAATACATTACTTGGCCATGTCATATCTGAAGAAGGGGTAGCAGTAGACCCTGTCAAGATTAGGTCTATCATGGAATGGCCTACCCCAAAGGATGATTCGGATATCATATCCTTTATGGGATTAGCGGAATACTATAGGATATTTATAAAAGGATTCTCCAAGATTGGTTTCCCAATCAATTCCCTCCATAAGAAGGGGGCTAAATTCATTTGGACGCCATAATGTGAAGAAAGATTTCAGTCCCTAAAATGCCTTCTAACCCATGCACTCGTGCTGAAGATCGTTGATCCCAAAAATGACTTCCCCATGTGTACATATGCCTATAAGGAAGGAATCAGAGGAGTCCTTATGCAATAAGGAAGCGTAGTTTTCTATGAATCTCGAAAATTGAATGAGCACAAAGTCAACTATGTGACCCATGATCTAGAGCTGGTTGCCATAGTGCACACTTTGAAAATGTGGAGGCATTATCTCCTGGGTAGAAAATTTGTACTTATGACAGACCATTGTGGATTGCAACACCTGTTTGACCAACCAAAACTCAATGCTAGACAAGCTAGGTAGATGGCCCTCCTTAGCGAGTTTGATTTCGAAATCAAACATATAAAAGGAAAGGAAAATAAGGTGGTCGATGCCCTTAGCATAAGTATGAAAACAATTCACCTGGCAGCGGTGAGCACCTGCGAGACCAATGTCAAGGAAAGCATCATGAATGCACAAGAAACAAACACATTCTTCTATACCATGACCTCGTACCTGGAGAAAGAACCCACAAGGCTAAAGTATGAAGGCTACTAGATGCTAGATGGAGGTCTGCTAACTTACAAAAATAGATTGCATATTCCATATTATGACGACTTGAAGAGGTTCATAATGGATGAACTACATAAAAGACCATATATTGGTCACCCAAGATACCAAAAGATGATCATGGCCACCAGGAAACAATTCTATTGGCTTGGATTGAAGAAATACATAGCTGAGTATTTAGCCAAATGTATAGAATGCCAACAAGTTAAAGAAGAACACCGACACCCAGCATGATTATTACAACCTCTACCAATCCCAGAATGGAAATCGAAAACCATCTCCATGGATTTCATCACCGGATTACCAACATCGACTAGACATAATGATGCCATCATGGTAGTGGTGGAAAAATTAAGGAAGTCCGCTCACTTTATTCTCGTCAAATCGACTTGCAAGGCAATATATATTTCCAACATATTCATGAAATAAATATTCAAACTACACGACATGCCTAAGGAAATCGTGTCTGATAGAGACACGAAGTTTACTTCAAACTTTTGGAAATATCTTATGGTTGGTCTGGATACCAAATTGTTGTTTAGAACAGCCTATCATCCTCAAATCGATGGACAGACGGAAAGAGTGAACCAAATATTATAAGACAAGCTAAGGATACATGTAATGCATCAACCTAAAAAGTGGGAAGATTGCCCGCCATTGGTGGAATTTGCCTACAACAATGATTATCAAGAATTAGATGAGTCCTTTCAAAGTCCTTTATGATAGGTTGTGCAACACTTTAGTCAATTGGAGTAATTTCGTAAACAAAATTACAATTGGACCCGACATGTTGAAAGAAATGGAACAACAAGTGATTCAAATTAAGCAAAATATGAAAATTGCTCAGAACAGACAGAAAAGTTACACTGACGGAAAGAGAACCCCCAGAGAATTCAAGATGGGGGACCACATCTATCTCAGAGTTAGGCCCATAAGAAGTTCCCTGAGGATGGGAGCTTGTGCCAAGTTATCACCTCAGTATTTTGAACCCTTTGAAGTTCTAAATAGAGTGGGACCTGTAGCCTATAGGCTAGCACTCCCTCCCACAGTAAAAGGACATAATTGTTTCCATGTTTCATTGTTGAAGAAATATGTACACGATTCTAATCATATAATTGAATGGTCTGTAATCCAGGTGGAACTGGAGGGATAATTCCTGCCAGAACCTCAATGCATACTAGACAAGAAGGAAACCCCACTTAGGAACTGAGCCATTGCACAGGTCAAGGTGCAGTGGAAACACTTTAGCCCAGATGAGGCTATGTGGGAAATGGATGATGCCATGAGAAAAGCATAACCAATTTTGTTTGCTTCTTTACATACATGTCATGTTGATAGATAGAACATCAAGGATGATGTTCCTTTAAGGGGGAGGGAATTGTAACGCCCTGTTTCCCCTAGTCTATAAATATAACTATATTGGCTCAGGCACTATGGAAAACTCAAAGGTGTGAATGTTTAATTTGATGTACCTTTGTATAAAAGGTCGATGAATGTAAATTATGTTATGAACATGTGTTGCATGACTGCTGGGAAGGGGATGTGCTAAAAGAGACCACGATAGATAATGAAAAGGTGGTGGAAGGGACCCAGAACAGTTGCATTAACTTCCATCGAACCAGTACCATACTAGTTTTTACTTGCTCAAGACCAAAACAACTCTATGACCTAGGAATGAATTTTCGTCACGATGGTAGGTGGGGAGGCTCGTCAATATTTAATGAGGGGATGGGGCGGACGGCCCATCTGTAAATCTCTTAGACCTGACCATGGAAGGGAAAACAAATCCTGCCACACACAATCTTGCAGAAGAATTAGAGAGAGAGGCGGCAAAGATCGCAAAGAAGAACCTAAGCTCTCGAATCAGATGGAGTTCTGAACATAGGAGAAAGAGATTAACCTTCGTCCTCATCTATTTTTCTGTATAGGGAGAAGGAGAGTAACCTTCATCCCTAAATTCCGTTGAGTTGGAAGTAAGAGATTGAATCTCAGAGAATTGTGGTCTAAGCTCGGGGGTGGCCAGTGATAAATTCGTTGGGAGTGAGTGAGCCTATGGTTGGGTGGAAATGAGCACCCCTCTCATCAGTTGCATCATGCCTTGTGGTTCTGATAAGTGTTTTATGCCTTGTAATTTGAATTGAATATCATGGATGCACGATCATGTTTATACACCCATAAATGGTTTCTATATGCTATGATTTCCTCGTGTTTTAAATTGGAAATAATGATTGCATATGTATACTTATATGCCACAGTTGTTTTCTGTATAAAATGAGTAAGTTTTGAATATAAGTCCATTCCACTAAGAAGCGTCCCATCTACCTAATTATCATGATGTTCTGGTTTAATACCTCGAAAGCACCTTACCCAGGTAATTCCATCATGTCTTAGAGTCAGAGTAAGCTCCTTGGTATGGCTACCACTATGGAAAACCCGCGATTTTACCTTACCCTAGTGTCATAGATACTAACTTGGTGATTTAGGAAGGCACTTCGTTAAGGTCAGTAGCCTAGGGACATTGAAACACATCTGAGCCCTCATCCAGAAACCCAACTAAGAGTAGGGATAATTTTCCCAAAAATCATTTGAAGGTTCAGGTGACCTGGGTCTGGGAACCCTATGAAAGAAGGAGTTAGTCTTCGAAGGTTTCGAAGCCATGGAAGATCGAAGCTCTGAGAGGTTGAATTTCATTGCCCGAGTTTAGAAAGGATAGAGAGTCAAATTATCGAAAGGGAGTATCCTTTCATTTGATAGACAAACAGATGAGATCCTTTCGGAAGTATCCCAGGTCTGTTAGGACCAATGGATGTAGAGGAGGAGTGTAGGCGTTAATGCCTCGACCCCTTTAGTCTTCACAAGGAGAGATGGGACTGGGATCATAGATCCCAAGATCCCTTGGGAGCTACCTTGGTCGTCGATCTCATCCCTTGTATAGGCGGGAGAGTGGAATCATCAAAGTCTTGAAAGTCCCAAAGTAATCAGAACCATCCACCGACAGAGGAAACATCACGAAGGAGTAGCGTTGCGCTGAATCGTTGTTGAAGGAAGTCAAAGTGTATATTTTTGGGAACTCGTAAGACCCGAAATCATGAGTTGATCTGAGCTGTCAGATTGAGGAGAGATATGGACTGTTGATTGTCTAGGGAGACAAGGCGCGAAGTCGTGAAATCACGTTGTGCTTGAAGTATTGGCCCACAATCACAACGAAGGGTCACATCATTGAAGGAGAACAAAGGGACTAGCATGCACTAGGCTCTTGTCGGGATTTCAGGAGTCGGGAGTCAAAGAAAATCACATGAAGAAGTCTCGGAGTCGCGAAATGTGACGCGCCATTTAGGTTAAGCCTGTGGTCATGGGAATGGTCACGTGAGCGGAGGGAGATAATGGTCATTAGGCCTCTTTAGGAACTCAAGCGTTTGGGAGTTAGGGGTGGCTCATACGTCGAAGTCCTAACATGAAAAGTCTTGAAACACTTTCATGTAGGCATGCGGTCATAGCCCACGGTCATGTGGAGGTGAAACTCGCGCTTGGTGGTTAGTCACATAGGCGGAGTTTCATAAATAGGACCTGTGGATTTGTTTAAATAGAGGTCCCAACAAGGAATCAAAGAGGTACTATAGCTCAACAGGGTTAATAACGATCCTTGACCAGGAGGACGGACTAACCCTCTGACCTTCCAAAATTAGAAACCATGAATGGATTTCCTATCCTTTAAGAAAATCAAAAGAAATTTTTTTGCCCCATCGTGGATGTGTTACAAATTGGTATCCGAGCATGGTTACAACACTCGGCCTATTTGGGGTCATGGAATAACACATTAAAAGGCGACATCTTACCTTACTCCCTTCCTAAAAAGGTTTGTTAATACCTCATTATAGAAAGAATGACAACTTATTGTTGTGTGTATGCATTTCTATTATGTGTATGCATTTGAGAAATATGAATTATGTGATGGTTATGAACAAATGTAATGTTAGCTAAAAATAAGTGTTTTGTCTTCACGCAAGAGGAGATCAACCACGAAAAACTGAAAACGTATAGAATGGTGACACGCCACGAAGTGGGGGATGGCTCCCACAATAGAGACGAAGAGTCTGGCAAAAGGAGGGTAGTAGAGACCCCTCTAGATCTAGCTGATAATGTGAGGAGTCTCATGGCCGAAGTACAAAGATGCAAGGCCAAAAACGAGAGGTTGATAAAAGAGAAAGAGAAGAAAATGGAAATTAATGCAGTCTTGTTGTAGAGTTTATCCGACATACAAAGACAACTGCAGCATGAACCTGACACCAGTCACATGGA
The DNA here is from genome assembly GCA_000966675.3 of Picea glauca. Taxonomy (NCBI): domain Eukaryota; kingdom Viridiplantae; phylum Streptophyta; class Pinopsida; order Pinales; family Pinaceae; genus Picea; species Picea glauca. The sequence goes on from JZKD02S1795742.1 coordinate 532,421, forward strand.
CTGATGATAGACAAAGAGGAGTCGAAGTCCACTTGAGATACATAAACATGTTATTTTAAGTGGCCACACTAGGAAGAGCACCTCGAGAAAGGTACACCCCAAAGATAAGGGACACGATCAGATGATTCCTCTGGAAAGGAAACTGGTGACTCAGAGGGATCTTCTAGTAGAAGAACTAGTCCACATTCTTGAAGAAAATGGAAGAAGTGAAATCATTCTAGAAATTATAATCTTGAAGAATTTAAGAAGTCCAAAACGCCCTCTTTTGACAGTGAAATAAAGAGGGGAGAGGAAGCGGATGCCTGACTACTTGGACTAAAGAAGTATTTCAGATTCCATGACTTCTCAGAAAACTTGAAGGCTCGAGTAGCCACTTTCAACCTAAATGGAAAGGCTTCCATTTGGTGGGAAGACCTTAAAATTGTGAAAGGTATTCATGAAGAAGACCTATCTTGGGAATGGTTTGAAAAATACTTCATGAAAGAAATGGAACAACAAGTGATTCAGATAAAGCAAAATTGGAAAATTGCTCAAAATAGACAGAAAAGTTACACCGATAGAAAGAGAACCCCTAGAGAATTCAAGACAGGGAACCACATCTATCTTAGAGTTAGGCCCAGAAAGAGTTCCCTGAGGATGGGAGCTTGTGCCAAGTTGGCACCTCAGTATTGTGGAACTTTTGAAGTTCTAAATAGAGTGGGACCTGTAGCCTATAGGCTAGCACTCCCTCCCACAGTAAAAGCACATAATGTTTTCAATGTTCAATTGTTGAAGAAATATGTACATGATTCTAATCATATAATTGATTGGTCTGTGATCTAGGTGGAACTAGAGGGAGAATTACTGCCAAAACCTCAATCCATACTAGACAGGAAGGAAGCCCCACTCAGAAACCGTACCATTTCACAGGTCAAAGTGCAGTGGAAACACTTTGGCCCAGATGAGGCTATGTGGGAAATGGAAGATGCCATGAAACATGCATACACATCATGTTGATAGATAGAACATCGAGGATGATGTTCCTTTAAGGGGGAGGGAATTTTATCACCCTATTTCCTCCAGTCTTTAAATACAACTATATTGGCCCAGGAATTATGGAAAACTCAAAGGTGTGAATGTTTGATTTGATGGACCTTTGTATAAAAGGTTGATGAATGTAAATTATGTTATGAACATGTGTTGCATGACTGTTGGGAAGGAGATGTGCTAAAAGAGACCATGATGGATAATGAAAAGGTGGTGGAAGGGACCTGAAACAATTGCGTTAACTTCCACCAAACTAGTACCATACTGGTTTTTACTTGCTCAAGACCAAAACAACTCTCTGAACTAGGAATGAATTTTCGTCGGGATGGTAGGTGGGGAGACTCCTCAAGATTTAATGAGGGGATGGGGAGGAACACCCATATTTAAATCTCTCAGAACTGACCATGGACAAGAAACAAATTCGCGCCATGCGCAATCTTGCAAAGGAATGCAAGAAAGGAAACGTGTGGGGGGGT
>JZKD02S1795742.1:534017-552919 GCA_000966675.3 Picea glauca
TAACCTTTGTCCTTGTATATTTTTCTATATAGGGATAAGGAGAGATTCTTCGTCCCTAACTTCTATTGAGTTGGAAGTATGATATTGAATCTCAAATCATCATGGTCTAAGCTCGGGGGTGGCCATTGATAAATCTGTTGGAAGTGACTGAGCCTATGGTTGGGTGGAAACGAGCACCCCTCTCAACATTTTCATCATGCCTTGCGGTTATGATAAGTGTTTTATGCCTTGTACCTTGAATTTAATATCATGGATACATGCTGATGTTTATATGCCCATAAATGGTTTCTATATGATATGATTTCCTGGTGTTTTAGATTGGAAATATTGAATGCATATGTATACTTATATGCCACAATTGTTTTCTGTATAAAATGAGTAAGTTCCGAACATAAGTTCGTTCCACTAAGAATCGTGCCATTTGCCTGATTATCATGATGTTTTGGTTTAATCCCTCGAAAGCACCTTCCCCAGGGAATTGCATCATGTCTCAGAGTCAGAGTAAGCTCCTTGGTATGGCCACTGCTACAACAAACCCATGAGTTTACCTTGCCTCGGTGCCATAGCTCCTAACTCGGTGAGTTAGGAAGGCACTTCATTCAGGTCAGAAGCCTAGGAACTTTGAAATGCACCCGAACCCTCATCTAGAAACCCGACTAAGAGTAGGGATAATTTTCCCAAGAATCATCTAAAGGTTCAGGTGACCTGGGTCTAGGAACCCTGTGCAAGAGGATTTAGTCTTCGAAGGTTTTGGAGCCGCGAAATCTCGAAGCTTTGAGAGGTTGAATTTGGTTTCCTGAGTTCAGAAAGGATAGGGAGTCAAATTATCAAAAGGGAGTATCATTTTATTTGATAGACAAATAGACGAGATCCTTTCAGAAGTATCCTAGGTTTGTCAGGACCAATGGATCTAGAGGAGGAGCGCAGGTGTTAATGCTTCGACCCTTTCAGTCTTTGCAAGGAGCGATGGGACCACGAACATCGATCCCAGGATCCCTCGGGAGATACCTTGGTCTTCGATCTCAACCCTTGTATAGGTGGGAGAGTGGACTCGTCAAAGTCCTAAAAGTCGCGAAGTAATCACAACCTTCCACTGATAGAGGACACATGGCGAAGGAGCAATGTTTCGCTAACTCGTTGTTGAAGGAAGTCAAAGGGTATAGTTTTGTGAAATCACGAGACTTGAAATTGTGATTTGATCTGAGCCGTTGTATCAAGGAGAGATTTGGAACATTGATTGTCCATGGAGATGAGGTGAAAATTTGAGAAATGTGAAATCGCAACGCACTTGAAATATTGGCCCACTGTCACAGCGAAGGGTCACATCAGTGAAGGAGAACCGAGGGAATAACATGTTCTAGGCTCCTATCGGGATTTCGAGAGTCGGGAGAGTCAGAGAAACTCACATGAAGAAGTCCCGAAGTTGCAAAATGTGACACGTTGTTTAGGTTAAGCCCGTGGTCATTGGAATGGTCACGTGAGCAGAGGGAGCTAATGGTAGTTAGGCCCCTTTTGAAACTTAGGAGTTTGGGAGTTAGGGGTGGCTCATACATCAAAGTCCCAACATGCAAAGTCTCGAAACACTTTCATGTAGGTGTGCGGTCATAGCCCACAATCGCGTGGAGGTGAAGCTCGCACTTGGTGCTTAGTCACATAGGCGGAGTTTCATAAAGAGGACCCATGAATTTGTTTAAATAGAGGTCCCAACAAGGAATCGAAGAGTCGCTCCAGCTCAAGAGGGTTAAGAACGATCCTTGACCAGGAGGATGGACTGACCCTCTGACCTTCCAAAATTAGGAACCATGAATGGAGTTCCTATCCTTTAAGAAAATCAAAAGAAACTTTTTTTCCCCATCGTGGATGTGTTACACATGAACTCTTAATTCCTCTTTGAATTTGGAATTATGGAATTTTATGATTTTATTATCTAATTGAGGTTTATATCCCAACTCTTGAAATGTCTACTATGGATATTTCTCTACTTCACATGCTAACTAAAGAAGTCCAATGGATAACTGAGCAAGGATTACCCATTTCATATTATATCTTCAATTGAAGGTGTTGAAACTTGATAGATTGAAAATACAAGAACTTATATACCAAATAGGACTCAAACATAAAGTGTTTTTTGGCCTCAAATTCTATTAATTGAAAACAAATATTATTAACAAAATATTAAACATAATTGAACTTAACTAGGGTTTGAGAGAAGGTGGAAAAATAGGGGACATAAACCCCATAATGGCTTCATCAACAATCTTGTCATGGTCATAACATAAAAGTGAACACATCATAGTTATGAATTTCATAGAGATCTTAGGAAAAATAATGGTTTCAAAAGTGGAGGAGTTTTTAGGTACAATAACATATTTGTAGGGTTTTGAAAGTCAACAACAAATTAGGGCTTCAACATGATTTAGGGTTTTGGAAATCAACAGTGAATTAGGGTTTGAACATGATTTAGGGTTTTGGAAAGCTATAAAGGAAGGGTCAGCGACCTAATTCATCATTATGCAGATTATGACTTGTCATTGAGGAGAAGAGGCGCATCTCAGGAGAGATAGTTTAGTGTATTCCAGGAGGAAGACACTAGTTGGTTGATTTCGGTGTTGAAAGACACACCCTAGTCACCGGGAAGATCATCCAGGTCTTCCATAATTCTTCATTGATTCCGTACTTCTCCCATATTACATGTATTATCTTTTAGTTGCTTATCTAAATTTCGGCTAAGATCCTTTTGTCTTTTGATCTAGCCTAGTGTTGTTATTTTATTCAACCGCAGTTGCTTATTTATATTCCGACTAAGATCCTTTGTATGTTGATCTAGTCGAGTATTGTCAGTTATTCAACCGCATCGGCCATTTTGTAATCCACAGAGATATCATAATACAAACTTTGCAGTCCTTTGTCGCATTTATTATTTGTATGATCATTTATATGATGTAAACCTTTGATCCTACACACACATTAGCAACATTTCCTAGACTAGCCAAGTTAGGAACATTACAGTGGTATCAGAGATTTAGTCTTGCCAGCCTATGACTAAAGACAATGAGTGCAAAAAAAGACCTAGAGGGCCGTGAACACGTAGGTGATGAATATGTCACTTACAACAAGCATTAGGAAAGAAGGCATAGGCCTGATTTTCCCCTTTTTCCTCCTAGCTCAGAGGAAGAGGAAGAGGGACACAGAGAAGCAGAGAGAAGGGTAGAGCGTGAGGCTGAACGTGAGGCAAAGAGGATGTTAGGAGACAGATATGAGTGACCAGAGGGTAGTGGCAAGGCCCCCATAGATCCAGAGGCAACTTTCATGCAGGTTATCAACGATATGTTAGCTAGTCAATGGACCATGTCTCAGTCCTTGGCACAGGTGGTTTATAGATTGGATAGAGTGGGCACCCTAGATACACAAGTCCCACATCCAACACAGGGGAACTCGAGAGAAGGTAGTAGACCCCAATCACCCTCTCACACATACACCTCTGCAAGTAGGATTCCCAAACCCTTGTTTCCCAGTTTCTAGAGGGCACCCCTGGTAGTAGCACCACCACCGATAGCATAGAGGCCACCCACTCATGCCGATGACATTGCAGAGTATAGGAGGGAGTATGCAGAATTGGGTCATGAATTCCATCAGGACATGACCTTAGTCGAGTACTGTGGACTCAGATTCAGGAACCGCCCCAGAGAGCTGTAGAGGGGAGAACCACAACAGCAGTAGGGGCATAACCTCGGTTTCATCCGAAAAGTTGGGAAAATAACCATCCCTTCTTTTGACGGATCATCCAAATACACTGCCAAAGCTTGGGTACAGAAGCTAGACACGTATTACAAGCTCAACCAAATGACTGAGACAAAGGCCATCAATTTCACGACCTTACACTTGGAGGGTGAGGCACATGAGTGGTGGTATCATGGACTAGTGACAATGGGTCACAGTAGCATCACCTCCTATAGGGAGTTTACAAATAGGCTCATGGACAGGTTTGACAGGAAGGATCCCGAGATACACTTCAGGGATCTAGCCCAGTTGAGACAAACTGGCACAACATAGGCATTCATCATAGAGTTTCAGTGGGTAGATATGGAAGTGACATATATACCAGAGCCCAGGTTGATCATGCTATTCACAGAAGGACTCACAGAGCCTTTGAGAGGATGGGTGAAGGCATACATGCCTCCCACTTTACAGGATGCCATCCTTCACACTCGAGATCTGGCAGACTTAGTGCCAAAGACTAAAACTTTCTCCAAACCATTTGTGCCCCAGAGGGATCGAGATAGGAAGCCATTATAGAGAGAATGGAAGGGCAAGGAGAAGTTGGATGATGAGACTAGACGATGGCTTATGAGGAAGAAGCTTTGCTTCAACTGCAGAGATCCTTGGGTCCCAGGCCACAGGTGCATGGGCAAGGGAGAGATTCATTATATTGAGGTAGCAACATACAGCGTGGACAATGAGGAGGAGGAGCAGGGCAATGGATCTACTAGTTCAGAGGAGGAGTCAGCACCAGCAGAGGAGCAGCCTCCCTATAGACCACTGACACCGACAGGATCCCATCCTCCAGTAGTCCCATAATTGCCAGAGTAGACTAATAGGAAACCAACAAAGGGAGGAGTCATAGCGACCCTTTCTGGTGTTCCCAGATATGATACCCTCCATATCAGAGGGATTATTTAGGGGCAACGAGCAATCTCCATGATAGATGGTGGGGCCACCCACAACTTCATTGACACTTCATTAGTATCGAGACGGGCACTTCAAACATAGGAGTTTGAGGGGCTTGATGTTGCGGTAGAAGATGGTCACACAGTGGAGTGTCTAGATAGAGTTCCAAACTTAGAGATGAAATTAGGTAACTACACAGTGAGAGACACATTTTATGTGGTTGACCTATCGGACACAGATGTGGTGTTAGGAGTTCAGTGGATGATTACCTTGGGAAAAATCACTACCAACTACCAAACCTTGGAAATGGGATTCAAAGATCAAGATGGGAAGAAGGTTGTTCTAAGAGGTATGTCGATAGGAGCACCTAGGACAGTTTCAGCCAAGAGGATGGAAAGGATATTTAGACATGGGGAGGTAGCATATGACGTAGAATGCTTGATCACTACTCAGAAGGATTCAGAAGGTCGAAAACAATACCATACAGAGATCAATAATTTATTGGGACAACATCAACAGGTCTTGAGGAAATTCCACCAGGGAGACCACCTAACCGGGGGTTTGAGCACACCATTGAGTTGGAGGAGGGGGCCAAACCTATGATCACCCCCCCCCTATCGTCATCCTAGGAGGTTCAAGGATGAGATAGAGAAGGCAATCAAGGAATTGCTAGTGATGGGACACATCAGACCGAGCAACAACCCATTTGCTTCTTTAGTTTTCTTAGTTTTGAAGAAGGATGGCACCATGAGGATGTGCATTGATTATCGAGCCTTAAACAAGAAAACCATCAAGAATCGGTACCTTATCCCATGCATTGACGAGTTGATGGATGAACTGCATGGGGCAGTTTTCTTCCCAAAAATTGATCTACGCTCTGGATATCATCAGACCAACATCCAAGAGTAGGACATAGAGAAGACAACATTTCGATGTCATTTTGGACACTTTGAGTTCCTGGTTATGCCATTTGGGCTAACTAATGCACCTGCTACATTCCAATCTTGCATGAACCATATATTCAAGGATCAGTTAAGGAAATTAGTCTTGGTTTTCTTTGATGACATCTTGATCTGTAGCCAGTCATGGCAAGAGCATATGAGGCACCTGGATGAGGTATTGAGCATCATGGAGGCACAGTCATTATATGAAAAAGAATCCAAGTGCGAGTTCGGTATGATAGAGTTTCTTTACTTAGGCCACATCATTAATGAATAGGTGGTATAGGTGCACCAAGAGAAGATCAGGGCCATTCTAGATTGGCCGACGCCCAAGAATGTGACATAATTGAGGAGCTTCTTCAGGATGTGCAGCTATTACAGGCAGTTCGTCTGGGGTTTTTCTCAACTTGGAGCACCGCTGACAGATCTTACCAAGCATGGGGCCTTCATATGGACCGAGAAATCACAAGAATCCTTTGATCACATGAATGAAGTCATGGGTACTTGTCCAGTGTTAGCACTACCAGACTTCACCTTGCCATTTGTACTAGAGTGTGATGCATCCGGCGAAGGGATTGGGGTAGTTTTGATGCAAGAAGGACACCCCATTGTATTCGAGATTCGAAATCTTAGTCAACCTGAGAGGTTGTACTCCATTTATGACAAGGAAATGTTGGAAATCATGCATGCCTTGACCAAGTTCAGACAATATTTGGTGGGTAGCAAATTCATGGTCAAGACCGATCACAATAGTTTGAAGTATTTCCTTGAGAAAAAGGACCTCAGTGAGTACCAACAGAAATGGGTGACGAAGGTACACGCATTCGACTTTGATATAGAGTATGTCAAGGGGAAGAAGAACATTGTGGCCGATGCACTATTGAGGATACCTGCACCATGTTCTTTGATGGATATTTCAATAGATTGGAAATCCCACTTGTTAGTGGAATATTCCAAGAACAAGTTCTCTTGTGAGGTGATGGATGGGCAGATATAGGATGACCGGTATAGGGTCATTGACGATGTCATATTTTATAAGGATAGAGTCTACTTGGTGCTAGATTCAGGGCTTAAGAAGAAGATCCTCACTGCAGTTCATGATTCACCTCTAGCAGGCCATCAGGGGTTTTTCAAAACCTACAAATAGATCAGAGAGAGGTTCTCATGGAAGGGCCTCAAACATGACATTATGAGACATGTCAATGAGTGTGTGACTTGCCAACAGAACAAGTCAGAGCATGCTCTTCCGACAAGGGTACTTCAGCCACTCCCCATTCCAGAGCAGAAATGGGAGAGTATATCTATGGACTTCATCACCAGTCTACCCAAGGTCCAGGGTAAGGAATGTATCTATGTAGTGGTTGATATATTGATCAAGTTTTCTCACTTCGATGCCATACCGACAAAGTACAATGTAGTTCAGGTAGCTGAACTTTTCTTCAGGGAGGTCTTTAGACTTCATGGGTTGCCAAAGAACATTGTTAGTGACAGGGATAGTCGGTTCATAGGGACATTTTGGAGAGAGTTGTTTCAGTTGGTGGGGATAGAGTTGACACCTAGCACCAGCTATCACCCTCAAACAGATGGGAAAACCGAGATTTTCAACAAGTGGGTTGAAGGGTATCTGAGGAACTATGTAGGAGGACAACAGAGAACGTGGGTAAAGTGGTTACATTTAGGAGAACATTGCTACAACACCACCTTCCACATGTCCATTGGTATGACACCCTTTCGAGAATTGTAAAAATATGATGCTCCCACTTTGGTAGACTTGGTCTTTGGGGAGGGCAGAGCTCCCAAGGCTAAGGATTGGATCATAGCGAGTTAGGAGATTCTCAAGTTGTTGAAAGAGAACCTGCAAACGATGCAAAACTGACAGAAGATAAGTGTGGACAGGCACAAGATAGAGCACAGCTTTGAGGTTGGATATTTGGTTTTCTTGAGACTCCAACCCTACAGACACTCATCTATAAAGAAGAGTGGGGCCGAGAAACTCAAGCCCAGATTTTATGGTCCTTACAGGATCATGCGCCGAGTAGGTGAGGTTTCTTATGAGCTAGAGCTTCCCACATGTCTTACAAGAGGTTGCTTACGAGGGGAGCAAGATTCATAATGTGTTCCACGTGTCTTGCCTCAAAAAGGAAGTGGGACAATTCATTAATACATCAAAGGAGATTCCCCCATTGGATGAGGAGAGATAGTTGGAGTTAGTTCCGAAGGAGTTTTTGGAGTTCTGGGAGTGGAAACTAAGGAGAAAGGTCATCAGAGAGTGTTTGATCATATGGAGAGGGATTCCAGTAGAGGATGCTACTTGGGAGAGCGAGCAGGTGTTGCAGGACCCTGGACTGGTATTGCTTGAGGACAAGCAATTTCGGGAAGAGAGGATTGTAATGTCCCTTTCCAAATAGGAGCTCCAGAAGAGGAGGCTTAATGGTCTAAACCGTCCCGTTAGACTATAGCCAGGGCCAAAGAGGGGTAAACAGGGTTACTAGAGGTCACTCCAGACACATGTGTTATATTCACAAAGTGACATTAAGCTAAAAAGGGTTAAAATAACTTTAAAGTCATTATGAGCTAAAAATAGAAGTCAAGAGTGAATTAGGGTTTCTGCAGTGATTTAGGGTTTTGGAAGTCAAGAGCAGATTAGGGTTTCAACATGATTTAGGGTTTTGGAAATCAACAACGAATTAGGGTTTCAACATGATTTATGGTTTTGGAAAGCTATAAAGGAAGGGTCGGTGACCTAATTCATCATTTAAAATCACTTTAAAGTCATTATGAGCTAAAAATAGAAGTCAACAGTGAATTAGGGTTTCTGCAGTGATTTAGGGTTTTGGAAGTCAAGAGCAAATTAGGGTTTCAACATGATTTAGGGTTTTGGAAATCAACAACGAATTAGGGTTTCAACATGATTTATGGTTTTGGAAAGCTATAAAGGAAGGGTCGGTGACCTAATTCATCATTATGCAGATTATGACTTGTCATTGAGGAGAAGAGGCACATCTCAGGAGAGATAGTTTAGTGTATTCCAGGAGGAAGACACCAGTTGGTTGATTTCTGTGTTGAAAGACACACCCTAGTCACCAGGAAGATCATCCAGGTCTTCCATCATTCTTCATTGATTTTTTAGTGCTCCCATATTACGGGTATTATCTTTTAGTTTCTTATTTGTATTCCAGCTAAGATCCTTTTGTATTTTGATCTAGCCAAGTGTTGTTATTTTATTCAGCCGCAGTTGCTTATTTTTATTTCAGCTAAGATCCTTTGTATGTTGATCTAGTTGAGTATTATCAGTTATTCAGCTGCATTCGACCATTTTGTAATCCACAGAGATATCATAATACAAACTTTGCAGTCCTTTGTTACGTTTATTATTTGTATGATCATTTATATGTTGTAAACCTTTGATCCTACACACACATTAGCAACATTTCCTAGACTATCCAAGTCAGGAACATTACAATTTAGCAAGTGTAACTTTTTCCAGAAAAAAATACATTACTTGAGCCATGTCTTATCTAAAGAAGGGGTAGCAGTAGACCCTGTGAAGATCAGGTCTATCATGGAATGGCCTACCCCAAATAATGATTCAGATATCAGATCCTTTATGGGCTTAGCGAAATACTATAGTAGATTTATAAAAGGATTCTCCAAGATTGGTTTCCCAATCACTTCCCTCCAGAAGAAGGGGGATAAATTCATTTGGACACTAGAATGTGAAGAAAGGTTTCAGTCCCTAAAATGCCTTCTGACCCATGCACCCATGTTGAAGATCGCCAATCCCGAAAATGACTTCCTTGTGTGTACATATGCCTGTAAGGAAGGACTCAGAGGAGTCCTTATGCAAGAAGGAAGAATAGTTTTCTATGAATCCCAGAAATTGAATAAGCAGGAAGTCAATTATGTGACCCATGATATAGAGTTGGTCGCCATAGTGCACGCTTTGAAAATGTGGAGGCATTACCTCCTGTGTAGCAAATTTGTACTTAAGACAAACCACTGTGGATTTCAACACCTGTTTGACCAACCAAAACTCAATGCTAGACAAGTTAGGTGGATGTCCCTCCTTAGCGAGTTTGATTTCAAAATCAAACATATCAAACGAAAGGAAAATAAGGTGGTCGATGCCCTTAGCAGAAGTATGAAAACAATTCACCTGGAAGCAGTGAGCACCTGCGAGACGAATGTCAAGGAAAGCATCAAGAATGCACAAGAAACAACACATTCTTCCAGACTGTGACCTCGTACCTCGAGCAAGAACCCGCAAGGCTAAAGTATGAAGGCTAACGGATGCTAGATGGAGGTCTTCTAACTTACAGAAATAGATTTTATATTCCAGATTGTGACGACTTGAAGAGGTTCATAATGGATGAAATACATAAAAGACCATATATTGGTCACCCAGGATACTAGAAGATGATCATGACCACTAGGAAACAATTCTATTAGCCTGGATTGAAGAAAGACATAGTTGAGTATTTAGCCAAATGTATAGAATGCCAACAAGTTAAAGAATAACATTGGCACCCAACATGATTATTACAACCTCTACCAATCCCGGAATGGAAATGGGAAACCATCTCCATGGATTTCATCACCAGATTACCAACATCGACTAGACAAAATGACACCATCATGGTAGTGGTGGAAAAATTAAGGAAGTATTCTTACTTTATTCCCATCAAATCGACTTGCAAGGCAATAGATATTGCCAACATATTCATGAAATAAATATTCAAACTACACGGCATGCCTAAGGAAATCGTGTTTGATAGAGACATGAAGTTTAATTCAAACTTTTGGAAATCTCTTATGGCTGTTCTGGAGACCAAATTATTGTTTAGCACAGCCTATCATCCTCAAACCAATGGATAGACAGAAAGAGTGAACCAAATATTAGAAGACAAGCTAAGGATACATGTAATGCATCAACCTAAAAAGTGGGAATATTACCTGCCATTGGTGGAAATTGCCTATAACAACAGTTACTAAGAATCACTGAAGATGAGTCTTTTAGAAGTCCTCTATGGTAGGTTGTGCAACAATTCAGTGAATTGGAGTAATCCTGTAAAAAAAATTACTATTGGACCTGAAATGTTGAAAGAAATGGAACAAAAAGTGATTCAGATAAAGCAAAATCTGAAAATTGCTTAGAACAGACAGAAAAGTTACATCGACAGAAAGAGAACCCCCAAAGAATTCAAGACGGGGGACCACATATATCTCAGAGTTAGGTCCATAAAGAGTTCCCTGAGGATGGGATATTGTGCCAAGTTGGCACCTCGGTATTGTGAACCCTTTGAAGTTCTAAATAGAGTGGGACATGTAGCCTATAGGCTAGCACTCCCTCCCATAGTAAAAGCACATAATGTTTTCCATGTTTCATTGTTGAAGAAATATGTACATGATTCTAATCATATAATTGACTGGTCTGTGATCCAGGTGGAACCAGAGGGAGAATTCCTACCAGAACCTCAATTCATATTAGACAGGAAGGAAACCCCACTCAGGAACCAAAACATTGCACAGGTCAAGGTGCAGTGGAAACACTTTGGCCCAGATGAGGCTACGTGGGAAATGGATGATACCATGAAACAAGCATATTCGATTTTGTTTACTTTTGTACATACACGTCATGTTGATAGATATAACATCGAGGATGATGTTCCTTTAAGGGGGAGGGAATTGTAACACCCTGTTTCCCCCAGTTTGTAAATATAACTATATTGGCCTAGGAACTAAGGCAAACTCAAAGGTGTGAATTTTTTATTTGATGGACCTTTGTAAAAAGGTCGATGAATGTAAATTATGTTATGAAGATGTGTTGCATGAATGCTGGGAAGGGGATGTGCTAAAAGAGACCATGATGGCTAATGAAAAGGTGGTGGAAGGGACCCAGAATGGTTGCGTTAACTTCCACCGAACCAGTACCATACTGGTTTTTACTTGCTCAATACCAAAACAACTCTCTGACCTAGGAATGAATTTCCATCAAGATGGTAGGTGGGGAGGCTCCTCAAGATTTAATGAGGGGATGGGGTGGAATTCCCATCCGTAAATCTCTCAGACTTGAACACGGATGGGAAAACAAATCGTGCCACACACAATATTGCAGAGGAATGGAAGAAAGGAAACATGGGGGCGGGGTTGGCAGAGAGAGGCGACGAAGATCGTAGAGAAGAAACTAAGCACTCGAAGAATATGGAGTTATGAACACAAGAGAAAGAGATTAACCTTCGTCCTCATCTATTTTTTTTTATAGGGAGAAGGAGAGTAACCTTCGTCCCTACCTTCCATTGAGTTGGAAGTAAGAGATTGAATCTCAGAGCATCGTGGTCTAAGCTTGGGGGTGGCCAGTGATAAATCTGTTGGGAGTGACTGAGCCTATGGTTGGGTGGAAACAAGCACCCCTCTCATCATTTTCATCATGCCTTGCAGTTCTGATAAGTGTTTTATGCCTTATACTTTGAATTGAATATCATTGTTGGCCCTGACCAAGTTTTGAGGAACACTTGGTCATATTTGACCGTTTTTGGGACTTCGACAGCTTGTCAAAGATGGAGCGCAACACGAAGTGGAAATCATAGAAGCTAGCCCCATTTTTGGGTTTTGGGGGATAATGTAATGGGAAAGGCATGTCGTCCCATGGGTTTACCCACACTTAGGCCCACTGTTGTATATATAAATAGATGTATAGGAAAAGTAAGTGAAAGGAGGGGGGAGAAGAGTAGTAGAGTGTGATATGTTTGATAGGAGAGTTGCGAGTTGTGCTAAGTGTTGGTAATGATTGTAAATGATTTGTGCATACTGTAAGAGACTAAGTGTAGGATATTGTAGAAGGCTATGTGATTTCAGTGCAAGGAATAAGGATCTAGTGAGATGCGCATATTTTATATCCTATGCGAAGAGGGATTTGGATGGCTCTGTGTTGTAACCTGATTAACTGAAGCAAATAAAGAAGAAGACTTTGTGGACGCAGCCCCAGGGTAGGGGTGAACCACGATAAATCTATGTGTTGTGCTTTGTGCCTCAAACTGATGTGTTTGTCTCTTCCTTTGCTAAGTGCTTTGTTGTGTTTAGATAGATCTATTTATGCTTTGTGCTTCTGAGATATGAATGAATGTTATATCTGGTATGTAAGATGCTTAGTGCTTGATCTGTCGAATCTAATCTATCATGTTGTGGCTAAGTGATAAATTATCTTAGATCTAAGTACATACTGCGATGCTTTGTGCTATCTGCAAAGTATCATAAGGGTTGAATATTGATGAATAATCTATTCTAAGTGATTGCTAAGTGTTATAATCCCATATATGTGTCTCAGCTAAGGTTGCAGACACCTAAGTATTGCAACCACCCCTGCCTCTACCTTGGGTGAGACTTCATCTGCTTCGTAGGTGTTGCCGAAGGGGCTGGTAGTTAGGGTTTTGTTGGTGCATTGTTGTAGCGTTGAACCCTGGGTCTGCCCCTATGCCAACAAATGATTCTGTTGCCGGGACCTAAAACTATGATTGTTGGGGACTGAGCAGAAGAAGTTTTGTGCAAAGATTCGTCCTAAAATTGTGAAATCTCTATGCGTGGATCCATGCCCTAGTGCGCAGTGATCCACTTGATCTGAAAATATCTATGCTGAAAAAGGAAGGACAAATCTGAAGGAAAGAAGTCAGATCTGGAAGAAAAGAGGTTGATACTGAAAAAAATAAAGGGTCAGATCTACAGAAAGAGGTAAGATCTGTAAGCTCTGTGCTTTGATAAGGGTAAGAATAGTTAAAATTTCTTATATCTGGAAGATTTGTGCCCTATAGAAGTAAAAGAAGTGAAATAGATTTTGTTCTAGCTTGAAAAATAGGGCATTGTTAGATGAAAGAACGTTTGATATGAATAGATCTGATAAGAATAATGAAAGATATGTTATACCTATGCATAGAAAGAATTTTTGGACTAACCAAAGGATGCAGGATCCTAGAAAGAAATTTTTTCAGGCTAGCCATTATGACCCTAGCAAGCAGTATAAGAAAAGTTGGGGATCATTGAAGAGAAAGAGAGGATTAACTCTTTGTTATAGTTGCAGAAGACCAGAACATCTTGCTAAGGAATGCCCTGGGAGAAACCCTAGTTGCCTTTTTTGTAAGTCTATGGACCATGAAGTACTGGATTTCCCTAGAATGATTGCTAGACTTGAAAAGATGAATATGGAGCAAGCAAACTCTGAAGGAGATCAAGAGACTAAGATTATAGAAGAACCCTAGAAATAATCAGATATTATGTAATTAAAAATGAAAGAAACCCTAGATGAACATAAAGATGCCAGTTTGTCAAAGATCTTCAAAGAAAAGGAGAAAATTCAAGTAAGAATAAGAGACTTCGACATTGACTGTGCTCTGGATGAGGGAACACAGATGAACATTATGACAGATAGTACTTGGGAAACTCTAGGGAGGCCTGCTATGGTTCCTTCACTAGGAAAAATAAGGTTTTTTAAAGGAAAAATGGTAATTATGTGGTAGAATTACCCAGATAGCTATGAGTACCAATGGAGCTTCGATAGAGGAAGAATTTGAAGTTATTAAATTTATTGAGGACCATGCCCCATTTCCAGCTTTGTTAGGAAATATCTGGATTGAAAAAGACCAGATGTAGAGAAAGGAAGAAAAGGAATCCCTAGAATAGAAGAAGCAAGAACTCATGGAATTTACGACTAGAAGGATCGCTTGCTTGATGGAAGAACAAGAGAACAGATCTAAGCTATTGAACACCAGGGAATTGGATCTCGAAGCTATAATAGCATTAGAGGAACCACATAAGACCGAAATACCTAATCCATATGATGAAGGAGTATTACCCTTGGATTTGAAGAAAGAATCTCAGCATCGCGAAGTGACTATGTTGAGAGAAGATAAGAATCAAAATGGAAAAATGATGACCGAGAAAAATCTCACTGGGAAGAAGGCTAGAAAGCTAAGTAACAAGAAAGCCAAGATCAAAAAGTTACAGAAGATTCCATAGGAAACTTTGCAGAAGGAAAAGTCACAGGAATTGAGCTTCGTCAGGATACCAGAACAATGACATATGGCACTTTGTCGTGGTGAAGAAATATAGTCATTGGAATGATATACCCATTCAACTTCCACCCTGAACGGACATAAAAGCATTAAAGGATCACCATCAGACCATTGTACCACTCCATAATATATGGATCAACGTTCATGGAAGCTTCATACCCGTTGCAAGCAGGCCGTTAACGAAATTCCTATTTAGCTTATCGCGCCATGCCTGAAGAACACTTTTTCCAACTGAAAAGTCGAATCCCGCAGAACTAGTGATTGTCTACAGTGATCATTGCAAGCAGATTGTTCATCCTAGTGCAGTATTTTGAGATCATCGTGACCTCGATCATCTTTCCCGAGTGCGTATGTTCGATGAGCTCACCGCACTTGAAGAATCTGTCATAGAGGTCCTTCTTGATTTAATGACTAAGAGAGCCATTTCAGAAAGAAGAATGTCCACCCGAGTCCAAGAATCATCGACGAGAGGAGTGCAATCCTCCCCGTCGAATGCTCGAGTAGGAACATCTTGAGACGGTGCAGAGAGAAGAACTAAGCATAAGGACGACATAGCCAACGCAAAGTTAGTGCCATCCATACTACCATATTACATACCCCCTATGAGCAGTGAGATTAATAGGGAAAATGTCCCTAGAGACTTCGAAGACACCCTAGTCACTGCATATATACCAAAATGAGTACACACCTACCGCGCAGATCAAGACAAGCTTACAGCATTAAAGTTTTGTGACTTCAACTTGGGGAACCATAAATTTTACAACATGCTTGCCCCGTATAAGTACTTGACAAGAACTAAGGGAAAGAATTTGATGCTCAGCCCTCAGCAATGGACGATGAACCTCGCGTAGTCTACTTTTCTCAACGTTATGAAAATACTGCACTTTGACAGACACCAGGAGGTGAATGCTTGTGTAAAATTGTTGCTAGCAAGTTACCATGGAGGATACTTGTGGTTAGATTGTCGCATAACTGTTGATCTAGCACTAATTAGTAGGATCACTGGGCTTAGCATGGAGGGCCCTAATCCCCATGAGTACTATCTTGGAAATACCGCAGACTGTGCTCTTGCATAGAATATCAAAGAATCCAAACGTACCATACTGCTTTTTACTTACTCAAGACCAAAACAACTCTTTGACCCAGGAATGAATTTCCATCAGGATGGTAGGTGGGGAGGCTCCTCAAGATTTAATGAGGGGATGGGGTGGACCACCCATCCGTAAAGATTTCAGACCTAACCACAGATAGGAAAAAAATTCATGACATGCACAATCTTGCAGAGGAATGAAAGAAAAGAAATGTTGTGGGGGGGGTGGGAAAAGAGAGGCGGCAAAGATCGCAGAGTAGAAACTAAGCTTTCAAATCAGATGGAGTTCTGAACATAGGAGAAGGAGAGTAACCTTTGTGCTCATCTATTTTTCTGTATAGGGAGAAGGAGAGTAACCTTTGTCCTCATCTATTTTTCTGTATAGGGAGAAGGAGAGTAACCTTCGTCCCTAACTTCTGTTGAGTTGGAAGTAAGAGATTGAATCTCAAAGCATCATGGTCTAAGCTCGGGGGTGGCCATTGATAAATCTGTTGGGAGTGATTGAGCCTATGTTTGGGTGGAAAAAATCACCCCTCTTAGAAGTTGCATCACACCTTGCGGTTATGATAAGTGTTTTATGCCTTGTAATTTGACTTGAATATCATGGATACATGCTCATGTTTATATGCCCATAAATGGTTTCTATATGCTATGATTTTCTGGTGTTTTAGATTGGAAATAATGAATGCATATGTATACTTATATGCCACAGTTGTTTTCTATATAAAATGAGTAAGTTCCGAACATAATTCCGTTCCACTAAGAATCGTCCCATCTGCCTGATTATTGTGATGTTCTAGTTTAATCCCTCGAAAGCACCTTTCCCATAGAATTGCATCATGTCTCAGAGTAGAGTAAGCTCCTTGGTATGGATACCGCTACGAAAAACCCACGAGTTTACCTTGCCCTAGTGTCATAGCTCCTAACTCGGTGAGTTAGAAAGGCACTTCATTCAGGTCAGTATCCTAGGGACTTTGAAATGCACCCAATCCCTCATCTAGAAACCTGACTAAGAGTAGGGATAATTTTCCCAAGAATCATCTGAAGGTTAAGGTGACCTGGGTCTGGGAACCCTGTGCAAGAAGCAGTTAGTCTTCGAAGGTTTTGGAGCCGCAGAAACTCGAAGCTCTGAGAGGTTGAATTTCGTTGCCCAAGTTCAGAAAGGATAGCGAGTCAAATTATCGAAAGGGAGTATCCTTTCGTTTGATAGAAAAATGGACGAGATCCTTTTGGAAGTATCCCAGGTCTATCAGGACCAATGGATATAGAGGAGGAGCGCAGGTGTTAACGCCTCAACCCCTTTAGTCTTCGCAAGGAGCGATGGGACCGGGACCGCAGATCCCAGGATCCCTCGAGAGCTACCTTGGCCATCGATATCAACCCTTGTATAGGCGGGAGAGTGGACTTGTCAAAGTTATAAAAGTCCCGAAGTAATCAAACCCTTCCACCGACAGAGGACACATGGCGAAGGAGCAGTGTTTCACTGACTCACTTTTGAAGTGAACTCGCAATTTGATATGAGCCGTTGGATCGAGGTAAGATCTGGACCATTGATTGTCCAGGGAGACGAGGTGCAAAGTCGAGAAACGTGAAATCGCGATGCGCTTGAAAGATTGGCCCACCATCACAGCGAAGGGTCACATTAGTGAAGGATAACCGAGGGACTAGCACGTTCTAGGCTCCTATCAAGATTTCAGGTGTCGAGAGAGTTAGAGAAACTCACATGAAGAAGTCCCAAAGTCGCGAAATGTGACACACCATTTAGGTTAAGCTTGTGGTCATGGGAATGGTCACGTGAGCAGAGGGAGCTAACGGTCATTAGGCCCCTTTCGGAACTTAGGAGTTTTGGAGTCAGGAGTGGCTCATATGTCGAAGTCCCGACATGCAAAGTCTCGAAACACTTTTGTGTAGGTGCACGGTCATAGCCCATGGTAGCATGGAGGTGAAGCTCACGCTTGGTGCTTAGTCACATAGGCGGAGTTTCATAAAGAGGACCTGTGGATTTGTTTAAATATAGGTCCCAATAGGGAATCGAAGAGCCACTCCAACTCAAGAGGGTTAAGAACGATCCTTGACCAGGAGGATGGAACGACCCTCTGACCTTCCAAAATTAGGAACCATGAATGGAGTTCATGTCGTTTAATAAAATTAAAAGAAAAATTTTTGCCCCATTGTGGATGTGTTACACATGAACTCTTAATTCCTCTTTGAATTTGGAATTTTATGATTTTATTATCTAATCGAGGTTTATATCCCAACTCTTGAAATGTCTGCTATAGAGATTTCTCTACTTCACATGCTAACTAAAGAAGCCCAATGGATAACTAAGCAAGGATTACCCATTTCATATTATATCTTCAATTGAAGGTGTTGAAACTTGATAGATTGAAAATACAAGAACTTATATACCAAATAGGACTCAAACATAAAATATCTTCTGGCCTCAAATTCTATTAATTGAAAATAAATATTATCAGCAAAATATTGAACATAATTGAATTTAACTAAGGTTTGAGAGAAGGTGGAAAAATAGAGGACATAAACCCCATAATGGATTTATCAACAATCTTATCATGGTCATAACATAAAAGTGAACACATCATAGTTATGAGTTTCCTATAGATCTTAGGAAAAATAACGGTTTCAAAAGTGGAGGAGTTTTCAGGTACAATAACATATTTGTCCAAATAATATTGAAATAAAGTATCTCTTTCTTGAGAACTTAATTCCTTAAAACTCGCAACCAAGGTTTCTTATTCAAGGATTTGAATTTCAGGAACTTTTACCAACTTTAACATCTCATGGATTGAATGGGACTTTAACAAAAACAAGATCAATCCATTTCTAGATATGATAGGCATTTTAGTGGGTACATAGTTTGATGCACACCGAGACATAACTTGGAAATAATATGTTTGAAGAACCATAAATTTTGCTAGGTGAGATAGATAAAATATATGAACCAAACACACGGTGAGGCTACGCTCACTTCTATATTATTAAATGAAGACGGATTACATCCTTACATAGGAAAAGACTCTACCGAGTCGGTTACATGCAAACCAAAGACAACTAGACTCTTAACTAAGAACTGACTCTTAACACGCCTACAACTGACTCTCACAACTGAAGCTCTCACAA
>JZKD02S1795742.1:555928-581403 GCA_000966675.3 Picea glauca
AGAATTCAACCTTCAAGTTCTGATCTATAATGGTGGACACAGAGATCAAATTTTTCTTTATTCCTGGCACATACACCACATTGCGAATGTGACGAACAATACCATTCGACAATGTTACAGGAATGTCTCCATATCCCTTGATCTGATGAGTGCGGTCATCTCCAAGATATATGCTGGCACCATTCTATGTTTCTTTGAAATTAGCATACCAATTTTTATTACAAGTCATATGTACTGATGCTCCGGAATCCACAAACCAGGCATCAAAATCATCAGTTTTAGCAGATAAAGCAGCGTTAGACACATACAGCCTAAGATCCCGTGAGTCAAAATTTGAGGGTTCATCAATATCATCACTAGCAATAAATAATTTGTGATCTTGATTTGAAGATTTTTCTGCATAATGACTTGAATGTGTTCTAGGTTTATTCCTAGCCTCATCACTTTTCTTCTTATGACAGTCTTTAACCATATGTCCAGGTCAACCACAATAAAAACAAGTCTTTGACTCATTCCTATCAGATTTCATACCTTGATTTGCAGATTGTCTTCTCTGCGATGAACTGTCTCTCTGCCATGAACCGCCTCTCTGCCATGAACTGCCTCCTCTGCCTCTTACTCCTAATCTCCCTCTTGCAGATCTATTATTTGACCACAGTGCCAAATATTTACTCTAAGGCTTCAGATTCCCACTCCTCTCTTCCTCTTGCAGCAAAATACCTATCAGTTCTTCAAACGTAAGAGGTTTCTCCCTTGCTACAAGACCTGTTATGAACATATGATAATCTTCTAGCATACCATTTAAGGTAATAGTCAGTAGATCAGTGTTGGAAACAATTTCCCCTATATTTACTAGCTTTTCTTTCACCTCTTTAATGCGACCCAAAAATGAACTAACAGATTCATTTCCATCCATCTTAAGGCCTAGAAATTTAGTTTTCGGGAGAAAAATGCGATTTGTGTTGCTAGTTTCATACAATGCTTTAAGAGCTGTCCATGTTTCAGCAGAAGTTGTAGCGTCTGTAATATGTGGAATTATGCTATCTTTAACTGACATGCACAACAATACCTTTGCCTTGTTTTCGCGCTTCTCCCAGTCTTGGATCTGCGCTGCTGTCGCACCTGCAGCTGCATCAAGTTTCAGTTCAGTTCCATTTGCAATGTTCCAGACACCATAGCCCTCCATGAGCATCTGTATATTGAATTTCTAGTTAATGAAGTTCGAGCCATCTAACTTGTTGGCTTCGTTGAGGTATGTCTCTGCTAGAGGATTCACCATCTCTGCAAGTTAGTCTCTCCAAGTGAATCACCAAAGATATGCAACTTTTTGTCAAGTGATGAGCAGTCCGTCGCTCTACCTTTTGAATCCATTGATCCAACTATATTTCTATTGTCAACTTAAATCATGCATGCATCCACCTTTAAATCATACATTCATCCATGCATGCACCTTTAAATCATACATGCATCCATGCATGCACCTTTAAATCATAACCCCCACTTTTAAACATCCACCTCAAAATTTCTTAAATCTCTTACCCACTTTAATAAAAGGATTTATAACTTCACGTATACACATGCATTTACTTTATCCACATGCATTCACTTTAATATTCAAAATATCCCCCTTTTTTATTTAAAAGAAAACTTTATACCTCACTCTCAAACAATCCAACACATGCAAATCTTATTCAATGCTCCACATATGCATGCATGCAAATCGTGAGTAACTCAAAAAAAAAAAAACTCACGCTTCCTCTTTCAACGCTAAAACTTACTCACGCAGTAGCAACCTCACCGCAACACATTGATCGGTGCAATCACAACAGCACGCAATAGTCAGCAAACTCCAACCCTAGTTCCTCATGCCATAAAGAACACGTATATCTATGGCTCCACTTGAAAACACACAAGTGTGAACAACGTACACAGTTGATCAATAGCGACGGCTCTTTCCAGTCAACAGTTCCTAATGGTAGCAGCGACTATACCCTTCACGCGGGCCCGACCAGAACAAACAATAGCAGCTGCTCTCTCTGCAAATGTTGGCAGTAACTGTGCAACAAACTCTCCACGCATATGATGGAAGCGAGCAACAATCTCTTCAGTAGATCGCGCAAGAACAGGGATGCTCCACACAAAACTCAGCAGTTGGGTCCTCCTCAAAACGATCCCGTAGACCACAGACCACAGTGATCCGCCTCTTTCCTTCTCGCTCTGATACCAAGATAAAATATACAAAACAAACACACGGTGAGGCTATGCTCACTTCTATATTATTAAATGAAGACGGATTACATCCTTATATAGGAAAAGACTCTACCGAGTCGGTTACATGCAAACCAAAGACAACTAGACTCTTAACTAAGAACTAACTCTTAACACGCCTACAGCTGACTCTCACAACTGAATCTTATAATTGGTGCTTTCTCCATTATTTCCAAGACTGATTTTATCGTTTGCAGGTCCGTGGGCACTAGGGAGGCCGAGGAGGGCCGATCCACCGTGTTTGTTTGCATGGTTTATTTTATCTTGGTATCAGAGCCACGGGAGTGAAGTGCGATTTCCGCAGCCAAGTAATGGGTGAGGTTCGGACTACACAATACTGGGTGAGGTGCGGAAACCCTTCTGTTTATGTAGGTCGTGTTCAAATCTTCCAAGAGCTGGTCGAGGGAAGAGGGCCGTGGAGAAAATCATGAGCAAATCGCGTGAGCTCAAGAAGGTTGGTAGTACCCAGATTGGTATTTTTTGTTTTCTGATTTTTAACTAGTCTATCCACTCCCGCGAAATCAAATATTGCCGAATAGCTTGCTGGAAGCGTTGCACTTGGAATGTGTGTAGATTTTATTGGGTAATTCGCTGCATGGAGGGAGACCAATTTTATCGTTTGCAGGTCCGTGGGCGCTAGGGAGGCCGAGGAGGGCCAATCCACCATGTTTGTTTGCATGGTTTATTTTATCTGAGATTCCCAAACATAATAAAAATTAGAAAGGTCTAAAAAATGATCATAGGCTAGCTAGTGGATTTCATACAAGTCAAATTGAGACAATACCGTGTCAAATATTTCTTCATCTCAGTCTTTTAGGTCCCGTTCTTACACAATTAAGGTTCGACCTAAATTTACGACCTTTAAAGACTTCATACTTCTAAATAAAGTAAGAAAAATGTTTTAAAATACCAGAAATTTCTTTTTTTTTTGGGAAGAAATACTGCTTTTTTATTGGATTGGTTGACCGATCCAAAACATTCTTTTTTCCTTTCTTTACTCTATATCCCTCTCTTTTTCTTTAGCCACAAGCCTTTACACTTCAACTGTGAGATTTTACTTTTTATTATCTAGAATTTACTTTTGGAACACGTGGCACATTGTTATTGGTAGAAAATAAAGATGAAAAGTATTTTTGAACGACGATATTTCATGTCAAGGAGGGCCCCGGGCCCAATACTCGGTCACCACGTCATGTGCACCCAAACTATCGTATCTGTATTTCAGCCCCCCCCCTCCACTAAAATATGGGTAAGTTATAGGGACCGAAACTAATTATAATCGTTGATATCCATTGATTTTTTATTGTGATCAAACTAAAGAATAACTCTAAACTTTATTTATAATAAAGAGACTATTACCGGATGAGATCACACTCCTACTTATTTAATGAATCTATCTAAGACTTCTAATATAATACTAAAGACTAGTTCCTAGTTCCTATACTTAACTTAAGGATTCAATTTAGTATAGCTATACCTAAAGCATAGTTTATTTCTCTTAACATACTTATCATTTACAAATATATGAAGGGTATGATTATTTTTATCTTTATATATTATAAGATTAAGATTATTAGGAAGAAACATGAAAAATAGAAATGGTTAGGAAGTAATAAGAGTGGTCGAGGAATAAGAATTAGTATGATAAGTACAAATAATATTATCTTTTTGAGCTTTAAATAATAGTTCATATACTAAAGATTTAGGGAATAGTTGAGCTTTAAATAATAGTTCATATACTAAAGATTTAAGGAATAGTTGGTATAATAGATTAGATAGAAGAAGTTAGGAGTAATTAAGTAATAAGTCTTTATGTAGTAGTTATTATAAAGGATAATATAGTTCGTAGATCAATTTTTTGTATAGTTTAAGAATGCTTTGTATTGATTTAGTATGCCTTTTAAAGAAAAAGTAGAGGAATCATATAGAAAGTAGAGGATATATCTTGTCTTAGGTAGGAAATATTTAGTTATTCTTTATTTTAGGATTTTGGAAGTTATAAAAGTTTATATTGTCGATAAGTTTATTGTATTAGTTTTTAGAGTAGCTAAGAGAAGTAGAAGTCTACTTTCGAATTTAAGAGGAGGAACCAGTAGCATGTATCCTTTACCTCTACACTTACTATCCTCCCCACTAAACCCTATTACTATCCTCAACACTTACTAACATAGAACCTATAAATGAACCTTGAACTAGAGAAGGAATCTTGAACTTATCACTGAGGAATCAAAGGCCTTATAAGAAATATAACTAGCATAACTAGCCAAAGTAATGGTAGTAATTTTTCTTCACTCTATTGTGTAATGAAAATTCCACTTGAAGGATTCATATTCACCATTAATTAACTCTCATACTATATTTCTAAACAACATCTAACCTAGAATAATGTCTTACCCTTAGTTTCTCATACTACTTATTTTCCTATTCTTTGGTTGGACAAATTTCTTTCACAAATGAATTGTATAAAAATTCACCATTAGTGAAATCTCCACTCCCACTAGGAATAAACCTTTTAATCCTTTGAATGAATTAGGATCAAAGATTGAATATGCACTTTCTCCCTTGGGGCTAACTAATCCAACTTCTACCGCCATGTGCGATAATTCTTCTTCCTCTCAGGACACGATCCTGTAGGAAAATGAAGAGCTCTCTGAGGCCATGAGTTATTTGTATATTCCTTTGTGTGATATTCACCTTGGTTATCCTATTGATTTCCTCCTTGGGGATAACCACTCCACTTGTAGGCCTTTAGACTCCATTCCCCTTGGTGAGATGGATTTCCTTAATTCCTCCCTGAATTCCCAATTTTGCACTTGATGAGGATACCTTGGCCCAATGTTTCATAATAGAGACTATTGATGTTGATACGGAATGGAATGTTTTCAAATAGCTTGAGGTTGAGAACACTTCCATGAATTTTTTAACTCCTCATGAACTTGACACAATTTTCTAGTTATTTTTCCATGGGTGTGGGACCTTGAATTGGAATTTTTAATACCTTTTGATAATTATCTTAAGCATGGTTAGATCAATAATATTTATTCTGTAACTAGTATATAGTATTAGGATCTCCCTTTGTATAATTTCATATTAACCTTGGTTCTACCCAAATTTACTATAGGATCCACCCCATTGGATGTTGTTGCATTAAACCAAAAAATTTCTTCTTCACCTTTACACACATTTTACAACAAAGCCTTCATATGATGATTTTTCTTATAGTAACACCACTTTTTCATTTGACACCCATTTTAATTTTCATTCCATAAGACTAAGAGCCCTTCTAGATTGATCTTGCATTGTGAGCCACATTATCCTTTCTTATCTCTTTCTAGTTATTCCCATAAGCACTCCCACAATTTGGTTATTTTCCACCACACATTTTTTTTTGTTTCTCTTCCATTTGTTGCTTGCTATATTTTGTTCTTTCTGTTATATATACATGCAAACCATTTCCATTTTAGAGGACATATGCACTTTGGTGTTCATTGCTTGTTGTATGACTTCCACTTTGCTTTATTTTTTACGTAGGGTCTCTCACATGCTTTAGGACTAATTTTATTGCAATGTGAACACTTGACTCCTCTCTTGGTTATTTCACTCTTTGTACAAAGAAAAGTAAAGATAAAAAATCATAAAAAAAATTGGGCTAAATAAAGGAACTATTATGAGTCTATGGATTTTCCTAATTCGTTAAGTTCCCATGAACCTTACTTGGGTAGTGTTGGTGGCTCCCATGACCAAAAAATATGCATAGATTTTTGTCATAATCATAATCATTGATTTTTGTCCAATCCAAATTTACTTATTGATTCTCACTCACTCTTATAAAAGTATGTCGAATTCACAACTCTAGTTGAATCAATCCCCCAATCCCCCCCCCTATGGTTTCCTTTGAAGTGGATGTTTCCCATATCAATCTTTGACTTATAGCTCTATGTTAAGGGGTGTATTCTAAATCACTCATCCCATGTTTGGCTATTTCTCTTTAGTCAATTCTATGTCTTAACATTCATCTAATATTCTTTCCACCTATTGGTTGAAGGGATTCCTCATTTCCCTTCATGTAATGGATCTACTCATATTGAGAACAACACATTTTTAGTAGGAATTTGATCTAGTATGCTAAGGAATACGTAGGATTCTCTTAACGAATATATAGATTTAGTTGGATGGAGGGTTATCCATTTATAGTAGGAAATAAATACATTTCAGAATAATATTATCCATATTAACATCACCTATCATGTCACTACAAAGTCATTTCTCTGTTGAATGCCCTATCAACACCCTCAAATGATTTTGCATGAATGGTTTTTTTTTTCGGGGGGTCCCTTTGTGGTTTCAAAAACCATCAGGGAGGGTCCTAGACCCAATATTCAACCACCACGTCGCATAAGCCTAAACCATGTATCTATATTTCAGACACCCTCCACTAAATGTCGGGAAAGTTATGGGTGACAGAAATAATTATAACAATTGATCTCCGTTGATTTCCGATCACGATTAGATATACACATGTCACACTAAATTTTTATTAAAAAAATATAATTTACATATTACAATGTAATGTTATACATTACATTTTTAATTATTTAGTATATAGTATTATTAAATTATTTAGAGTTAAAACCTTTAATTTTAAATATTTAAAATCGACATAAATAGTAGATTTTCTTTTGTGTTACAATATGATATACTTAGTGACACATAGTGCATGTTATATTTGCATTGATTGGCTCTAATAGTTCCCACCATTGCATTTGTTTATGAGATTCCATTTGTTTAAATTCCCTATCACCCATTTTTCCCTACTAACATTTCATACTTATGTATTGTAACCCCATTTAGAAATACTTAACATCTTGAGAATAAAGGGTGTTCCATCCCTAAGACTTGCACTTGGGAGTCATAAGGAAAATTTAACATAAGCATTGGGCATAGAAGAGATTTGATAGTTTGTGATTGATAGGTGGGTGATTGTTAAGATTCTCACTCTATTTTGATAAGTAGGATGGTTGTGGTTGTTGGAATTATTTTCATTGATGTATAAGGATTAATGATTTCATTGATTTCATATTATGACATTACAATACACATGACATTTCCAAGATTGATTTATATATATAGGTCTACAAGTATATTAAAAAAGGGGTGCATGTGAAAAAGTAAAAAGTGAAATGGTGGTTTCCAACCGATGGGTTTGGGGTATTTTCCCATGGTATTGGGAATTAATTATTTAATTAAGAGATATGTCCCTTCATGAAGGGTTATGTAAACATATAAAAAGATAAAGATTTGATAGAAAGTGTGTGTGTGTGAAAAATGGATTAACAAAGATTGAATTGCAAAATCAGTTTTAAGTCATCTTGGCATTCTCATGATAACTTTTTTATAGGAAGTTTCAGACCTTGAAATTTGTAAGAGATAGAGGAGAGATCTTGGTGTACATGTGGTACAAATTTCAGATTCGGGTTCACTATACTTCTAGATATATTCCCTAAGGAATTTAGGGTTCGTGAATGTTCATGAAATCAATTTCAAACAGGTCAGCTTGGAACTTTCACTATAACTTATTTTATGGGATGTTTCAGACCTTGAAAATTTGTTGCGACGGAGGAGAGATATTGGTGTACATGTGGTACAAATTTAAGATTCTGTTTCGATACAATTTCAGAGATATTCCCCGTGGAATTTAGGGTTCCTGAATTCTCTTGAAATAAGTTTCAAACAAGTCAACTTGGATATTTCAGTATAAATTATTTTCTGGGATGTTTCAAACCTTGAAATTTTGCAAGCACAGAGGCGATATCTTGTTGTACATGTGGTACAAATTTTATATGTTGGTTTGCTGTAATTTTTGAGATATTATCTATGGAAGTTAGGGATTTTGATTGGTCCTGAGATCAATTTCAAACATGCCAGTTTGGATTTTTCACTATAAATTATTTTATGGTACTCTTCAGAATGTGAAAAGTTTAGAGAACATAGGAGACATATATAAGTACCTCAGGTAAGAATTTCAGAATTGGATTTGCAAATTTGGATGTGTGGCATGCTATACAAGTTCTTTCTTGGAAAGAGTCCCAAAACAACAAGCATTGGGAAAGTTACCATTTGGAAATTCAAATTTTGATTAGACCTAGTAAAGGCAGAAGTAGTGAGCAGACCTAGTGAAGATACAAGCAGCGAGTAGACCTAGTAAAGGTACAAGTAGTGATCAAAATTGGTGAAGGTAGAAATAATAAGCAGACTCGATGAAGGTTGGTACAACTCATAGATTGGCATCTCTTGATAATTTGGTGTTTAGCGGTGGGGATTGGTGTCTATGAACATTTGTAAGAGATTGGTGTCTCTTACTAAATTGGTGCTTAGCGGTAGGGATTGGTGTCTCTTACTAATTTGGTGCTTAGCGGTAAGGATTGGTGCCTCTGATAGATTGGTGTCTAAGAAGATATGAAAGAGATTGGTGTCTCTTGCTAAGTTGGTGCTTAGTGGTGGGAATTGGTGTCTCCATTAGATTGGTGTCTATGAATATTTGTAAGAGTAGGTTGGTGCCTACTAGGATTTTTATCAGTGGGGATTGGTGTCTCTAGTAGGCTGGCGTCTACAAATATTTGTAATAGTAGGTTGGTGCCTACAAAGAATTATAAAGAGAAGTTTCATGGTTTTCTCCTGAAAGGGTTTCCACATAAATCTTGTGTTCCATGTTTTGCATTTAATATGTGATTTTTTTCTTATGGTTGATGAATGTTTGAAAACATAAAATCTTGTCTTATACTGATTCAATCCCCCTCTCAGTATAAGTGTGTGATCAACAACTAGTATTAGAGTGAGTTCCTTCAGAAACAATCTAACTATTGGAAGGTAGATCTTGGGAGAACAGATGGAAATGGAAAA
Source organism: Picea glauca (assembly GCA_000966675.3). Lineage (NCBI taxonomy): Eukaryota > Viridiplantae > Streptophyta > Pinopsida > Pinales > Pinaceae > Picea > Picea glauca. The sequence continues at coordinate 565,097 of JZKD02S1795742.1, forward strand.
TGATACTTCGAAAAATGAATACAAAGGGAAAGAAATTATGGATTTAGAAGAGGAATAAAATTCCAAAATAATTGCAGAAGTAGATATTGAATAAGAACTCATTTGTGCCTTAAGAAAAATAAAGAAGCTTAAGAAAAATAATTTGAAATAAAAGGAGTAGCTGCAAAAATATGAAGAGGAGGATCGTGATATAAAAGAAAAAATGTCACAAAGCCTTGAAGAAATTGAGAATACTATTATTAGCCTAAATATTCGACTAGAAGAGGAAAAAATGATGGAAGAAGTGGTGAGAATCCAACTAAAGAAAAATGAAGGAAATTGCGAGAAATTGGAAGATAAAATATTTTCCTTAATAAATGAATTGGAGAAGTCAACTACTCAGTTGAAAGTAAGATTGAAGTTTGAAAAGAGCACTGGAATCTTAGATGATATCATCAAATGCCAAAAATCATCACTCATTAAAACTGGTCTTGGTTATGATAAGAGACAAATGACCACCAAAGAAGATTCAAAAGCTACAATTCCATTGAATAAAGTAAATGAAGGAAAATAAGCTATGTTGATGTACTGAAAATATCCATTAGTGACGAAGAAAACAAGAATAGAGAAAATGATGTTCCATAGAAAATTGGCATTCCTTCCAAAGACAACAAGGATAGATTCAAAATATATTTCCCACCAAGATGGCCTGACACAACTTGGTACTAAAACTATTTTCTTGGTTATTTTTTTTCTTTCAATAACTTTGGTCATAAAGCAATAAATTTTATAGTATATGCAAGAAATATTATCATGTATGGAACAAAAGCATAAGTACTTATGGTTTTTCAAATATAAACTATAATTCATTTTCTCCATTATTTGATTACAATGTTGTATGTTATAAGTGTAGTAACTACGAAAAAAAAAACACATTTTTGTAGAAGTAGCCTAGTGGAAACTTCTAGACAAAACAAGGAAGAAGATACCTTTTCCAAACAAAAGAAAAAACTCACAGGAGCTTCCAAAAGAGAAAGAAAAGTGGAAGAAGAAGGAATCTATGCTTGTGCAAACTTCCCTTCATGCTCAAAACAAAGGAAACATATGGTACGTTCACAATGGATGCTCAAGCCACATGACAAGGGACAAGAACAAGTTTTGCACTTTGAAGGAAGTAAACGAAGGTAGTGTAACATTTGGAGATAATGCTACTGCAAGGATAACTAGAAAATATACTCTTAGTCTTGATAATGGAAAAAAGTAAGACATAAAATGTATTGTATGTTGAAGGTTTGGAACATAATATTCTCGGTGTTAGTCAAATGTGTGATCAAGGACAAACTTTGGCATTTGATTCTCAAGGTTGTGAGATAATGAAGAAAGGGCCGGGAAGATTAGTGGAAGATGCATTTAAAACCTCAAATAATTTATATATTCTTAATGAAATCAAGGGAGAAAAATGCTATATGGGAAAAATAGATGATAGATGGTTATGGCATAGAATAATGGGCCATATAAATTTTGATAATATAGTGAAAATCAACACCAAACAAGTAACGAGAGATATGAAAAATATTGCTAAGCCTTCAAACACTCTCTGCAAGCAATGCTAGCATGGGAAACATACAAGAGAAAGCTTCAAATCAAAGTTTTTGGAAGCAAGTGCTACATAAAGAGAGATGATGAGGACTTGGGAACATTTGACTCCAAAGTTGATGAAGGTATATTTCTTGGTTATTCATCAAGACATGAGACTTATCGATGTTACAATAAATCATTGGGAAAAATCGTAGAGTGCCAATGTGAAAGTGGATGAAGCAGGGAATCATAAGGTGAAAGCACATGCTCAAATAGAGGAGCCAAGCTACAAATAATAAGAAGAAAAATGAGGAGAAGAAAATGAAAAAGAAGAATCCGAACGTCAAGATACAAAGACACCATTTAGATTTTTCCAAAAGAATCATTCATAAAATTTAATTCTTGGTGATAAAGATACGAGAGTTCAGACTAGAAGAACACTAGAAAATGTACCAGAACATGCAAACTTATCTTTGCTATCTAAAATTGAGCCCGAGAACTTTACGAAAGATAGAAAATAAAAACATTAGATTGATGCCATGGAAGAAGAGATGAATCAAATTGAGAGGAATGAGACATGTGAATTTTTTCCAAGACCAAAAGATAAAAATATGATTTGCACCAAGTGGGTTTTAAGGAACAAGTTGAATGAAGGTGGACAATTAATAAGAAATAAAATAAGATTGGTTTTTAAAGGCTATGTTGAAGTTGAAGGTATTGATTTTGAAGAAACCTTTTCCCTAGTTGCAAGACTAGACACTATCAAAATGTTTTTGGCATTTACATGTTTTGATAACTTCAAAGTTTATCAAATGGATGTCAAGTTTTCCTTTCTCAATGATAATTTAGATGAAGAAGTATACATTGAAAAACCAAAAGGACTATTATTATCAAAAAATAAGGATCATGTATGCATATTGAAGAAAACACTCTATGGGATAAAACAATCTCTGAGAGCCTAGTATTCAAGACTTGACAACTATCTACAACAACAAGGCTTCAAGAAGGAAATTGTTGACAATAATCTCTACATCAAGACAATAGGATAAAATTAGTTGATTTTTGTGGTTTATGTAGATGACATCATTTTTATAAGCAATATGAACAAAATGTACCAAGAGTTTGCAATAGAAATGAAAAAGGAATTTGAGATGTCTATGTTTGGTGAACTGTCATTTTTTCTTGGTTTACAATTTTCTCAATTCGACAAAGGAATATTCATTTCTCAAACCAAGTATATAAAGGAAATGTTGAATAAGTTTAGAATAAAAGATTATGTACCAGTCAACACACCCATGGTCAGAGGTTGTAAATTGAGCAAAGATGATGAATTTCCAGAAGAAAATCAAACACTTTACAGGTCAATGATTGGAAACCTACTATATTTGATAGCATCAAGGATGGAAATTATGCAAGAAGTAGGTTTGGTTACAGTGTTTCAAGTTTCACCAAAATAAACTCATGTGCAAGCAGTGAAAAAAATATTTAGATATCTAAAGGGAACCTTGGATTTTGTCTTGTGGTACTCATATGGTTTGCTTTCTAGGAGGAATAAGTGATAAGAAATTCCTTCTATCAAGCAAACCATTTATGCCCTTTTAATTGCATGGTAAAAAAATCAAATAGTAAATCCCCAGAAATAAAAACCAAGGAGTTGCACTACTATGTTCTTACATTACAATCACCAAAACTTCAATTTTCAAATAGGGTTTGTTATCCTCATAGATGTTATCCCCATTTTGTGTATAACTAAGGGGATTATGTCTCGATGCCCTTAGGTTTCAAATATGGAGTATTGAGAGACCACATGACCAACAATATCCTTTTGCACAGCTAGAGACCCGCATCTCCACCACAATGACCCAACACTTGGTCATCATCCACACCAACTTGCCACCATAGGTCGCTTGGGTTTTTCTCCACGCCATACATGTTAGGTATGATGGTGGGCATCATTTTAATATTTGATGAATTCTAGATTGTATATAAGATGTTATTTTTTATTATGAGACATATACTTTGGAAACCATTCCTTTTACCTTGTTTAAATGATGGTGGTTGGCTTGGGGCACTCATGCAGATTGTCACCCTTAGGATGGAGTGTTTCTGGGAGATTCCTTTAATGAGTCATCATGCCACTCCCAACCATACTTACCACTTTCCATCATTATTTCCCCTCATGACATCATCTCTTGGGATTTTGGGGTATACTGACCCTAGAAGGGACCATTCCTCATTTCATGAGAAGAAGGGGCTGAAGGACCATAGGGGAGTTAGCTAGAAAAATATAAAATCCTAATGAAAGAACCTTCCATATGCTTCACCCAGGGGATCCCGATAAAGAAATGAAAATATTCTCTATAATAAAATAAGGACCCCATGAAAAGAATAAATAAAAATGCTTAAAGGATTAGTTGAGGATAGGGGGTCTCATCACGAGCCAGCCTATCACATCCATGGGTATCTAATAGTATTCCATTACCATTTATGGCCATCAGACCAGGGTAATGGCTCTCAGTTGCATGGATGAGGGAAAGGGGGTCTCATCACGATCCAACCTTCTCATTTCCGTGAAAGTACTTGTGGGTGACACTACCGATATCTGGTCACCACACCAAGGAAGTGGCCTCCAACTCACCCTATGCTAAATTGAAAGAAAATACAAAGAAGGAAATATAAAAGACAATTGGTGGGATTGGAAAAAATTCATTATGGATGAAGATGCGAAACACCCTCCACAAAGGAACCCATAAATGAGATACTACAGACCCTTGCATATCATGAACCCCATTCCCATTGAGTACTCCCCCCATCCATTTAATTTCATTCAAATGAATCAGATAGGGTTGTTCCTAGACTTAGGGGGTTTGATCCATTGAAAATAAGTACCATGCCAACACAGCCACAACCAAACTTGGCAAAACGTCTAGTTTCTTAAGCACATGTTTGTATGATGTATTATTGGTAAACATTCTTTAATGGCTCTTTTATTGAATTGATTCACTCATAATGATTCTTTGAATTGAGATCCTTGGAGGGTGTATCCATTTGTATAGTAGGTATAGGTTGGTGGCCAGTTTTGGAAGAGCAAGCCTAGCTTGGGATTTCATGAGGGAAATCATCCCTTAGGATGGATGAAATAGGCACACATCCTATATGATAGAGAGATGATTTCAGAGGCCTAGGAGATAGATGGATAGACATATCCCACCCTTTGCATGCCAAACGACTTGCCCAGAAGGGAAAAAACGTCACTCCCTAGGGGCTTGGCATCACATTTGAGGGGCATATGGTGCTTGATGATGAATCATAGCATGACACATGGAATTTTGAGGTAGAGAGGCTCTAAATGATTTCCATATGGCCTTTGGAGGCCCTAATTTGCAACCCAACTCCAACAACTTGCTCAATTTTCTAAGACGTCCTCCTTCAAGGGATGATGCCACCTTTGTTTTAGGGTTTTCTTTGTGCAAAAAAAATTAAAGAGAATTTTTAAATATTGTCTTTGTAAAGGGGAAATATTAGGGATGTTGACCCCTAATCTTGTTTTTTCTCTAATATTATGTGGAAAAACTATGGTATCTACATTTTGTATAAATAGAGATCATAAGATCTCATTTTCAAGAACATAACTCTCCATTGTGAGAGGCTCTTAGACTAGAATTTTCTCTCTCTTTGGATATTTCTCTCTCTTATGTTTTTGTTTATGGATATTTCTTAGTTATGGTTGATGGAGATGGTGTGCGAGTCTTGGAAGGCTTTTGTCATAGCTTTTTTGGTGGTTAGTCTAGCTTTTTTTTCCTTTTAATGCTTGAAGGTGTCAATTATTTCATTGTATTATCATTTATAAAATTTAAAGGTTCTATTTGCTTGATACAAGTAGGGAATACATCCCTACTTGTGTTTCAACCATTTTATTGCTAAGGAATATTTCTTCATAAGGGTTTACTAAGAGGAGTATAATTGCATACACCCTCCTAGTTAAAACCCTAGCTAAGAGAAGCTTTCCTTTGGGAGTAAAAGGGTTTACACCCCCAAGGAAGTAGCATATATATCTTATTCATATTCTCTTGACTCCATTAATCCTTTCTTAAAGGCACTAGTCATTTACTTATTGCATGGGAGAAATAAATTTCTTTCTTGGTAAACGTACAAATTTCAAGTTTTGAGGTTATCTCTTTTGGATAATGATCTTGATGTCATGGTGGTATGATCACATATTTGTTCGATCCATTTGAAGATGAATTTTCACAACATATTCAGTGTGATTTCCATTCATCCATCAGGAGTTGTGATGCATATCCTTTCAAGGATGCATATTTGTTCTATGAGGATTTTTCAGTCATCATCGCCCTTGATTTTGGACGAGTACCAAGACATAGCCATCCCAGAGAAATCAGAGTTTCACTCTACGGAGCAGAAGTTTATTCATCTTGGATATTCTCACAAGGATTCACAAACGAAGAGAAAAATGGTTTTCTTGTTCTATACCTGAACCTGTCTCATAATTCATTTCTTCCCCTTGGGTGAAGCATAGGGTCTTCTTGAGTCATCTCACGTCTTCTCAGTCTTCAGGGAGCAATGATTGTGTTGGTGAGGATGAAGATGAACCGTCATCTACATATGAAAATCCACTCTAGCGATGGATAGATAGAGCTTGTCGCTATGCTTGCATGCATAAGTTCAAGGATGATCGAGATTGTGGTTTCCCTTTTTAGCAGGATTTCCTCCCTCCCACCCATATCCATGAGTTTTATTTCATGATTGATTATATGTATATCTATGATCATGATTACTATGTGTTGGACTTATCTTTGTTGTTTCACATGATTAAGCACAGGGGAAATGTATTCGTCCGTTGATCAGGTGGTTACACTGGTTGTAGGATTTCACCTGACACCTTCGAGACTTGATCTTCAGGATCCCTGGACCCTAGGTAAGTCATCTTTCTTTCTTGCATATTGCATTTTTTTTCTCATATTATTTTATTTGCATTGAATTTTCATTTTTCTCTACCTGCATTATTGATGTGATCATCATATATGTATACTTAGTTAGAAATTTTGGCAAACTTTTCTTTTTCTAGCTTAGTTGGTTTTGATTATGACCATATGAGAACAAGGATGAGTACACCATCCTGCACTTGACAGTCTGATGTTTCCTTGCATGAACATGTCTACTAGGAGATGTTGTGGTTCTCATGCACTCTACGTTGATCAAATGTCCTCAAGTAGGAGCTAGATGTTATCCCCATTTTGTGGATAACTAAGGAGATTATGTCTCGAGGTCCTCAGGTTGCATATATGGAGTGCCTAGAGACCACATGACCAATAATATTCTTTTGCACAACTAGAGACCCTCATTGCCACCACAATGACCCAACACTTGGTCATCATCCACACCAGCTTTCCACCGCATGTCACTTGGGTCTTGATCCATGCGGTACTAGTCAGGTATGATGGTGGGTATCATTTTAATATTTGAGGCATTCTAGATTGTATATCAGAGGTTATTTTTTATTATGAGACATCTACTTTGGAAACTATTCCTTTTACCTTATTTAAATGTCGGTGGTTGGATTGGGGCACTCAAGTAGATGGTCACCCTTAGGATGGGGTGTTTCTAGGAGCTTCCTTTGATGAGTCATCATGCCACTCCTGACCATACTTACCACTTTCCATCATTATTTCCCCTCATGACATCATATCTTAGGATTTTTGGGTAGACTAACCCTAGAAGGGACCATTCCTCATTTCATGGGAAGAAGGGGCTAAAGGCCCAGAGGGTATTTAGATGGAAAAATACATAATCCTAATGAAATAACCTTCCAAATGCTTCACCCAGGGGATCCCGAGAAAGTAGTGAAAATATTCTCTGCAAGAAAATAAGGACCCCATGAAAAGAATAAATAAAAATGCTTAAAGGATCAGTTGAGGATAGCGGGTCTCATCACGAGCCAAACTATCACATACATGGGTATCTAACAGTATGAAATTACCATTTTTGGCCATCAAACCAAAGTAATGGATCTCAGTTGCATGGTTGAGGGAAAGATGGTCTCATCATGAGGCAACCTTCTCATTTCTGTGAAAGTACTTATGGGTGACATTGTCGATATCTGTTCACCACGCCAGGGCAGTGGCCTCCAACTCTCTCTATGATATATTGAAAGAAAATACAAAGAAATAAAGATAAATGGAAATTGTTGGGCTTGGAAAAAATGCATTATGGATGAAGGTGTGACACACCCTCCATAAAGGCACCCATAAATGAGATACTATGGACCCTTGCATATCATGAACCCCATGCCCATTGAGTACTTTCCACATCCATTTCATTTCATTCACATGACTTAGATAGTGTTGTTCCTAGACTTAGGGGGTTTGATCCATTGAAAATAAGTACCATGCCAATCCACCCACAACCAAACTTGGCAAAATGTCTAGTTTCTTAAGAACATGCTTGTATGATGTAGTCCTAGTATACATTATTTAATGGCTCTTTTATTGAGTTGATTCACTCATCATGATGCTTTGACTTGATATCCTTGGAGGGAGTATCCATTTGTCTTGCAGGTATAGGTTGGTGGCTTGGTTTGGAAAAAAAATCCTAGCTTGGGCTTCCATGAGGGAAAACAACCCACAGGATGGATGACATAGGACCACATGCCAGATGATAGAGATATGATTTTGAAGGCCTAAGATATAGCTGGATAGACACATCCCACCCTTTGCATGCCAAATGAATTTCCCAGAAGGGTAAAATGTCACTCCCTAGGGGCTTGACGTCACATTTGAATGCCATATGGTGGTTGATGATGAATCAGAGCATGACACATGGAATTTTTAGGTAGAGAGGCTCTTGATGATTTACATATGGCCTTTGGAGGCCCTACTTTTCATCCCAACTCCAACGACTTTCTCAATTTTCCAAAATGTTCTCCTTCAAGGGATGACACCACCTTTTCTTTAGGGTTTTCTTTGTGAAAAAGTGAAACTAAAGAGAATTTTTAAATATTATCTTTGTAAAGGGGAAATATTAGGATCGATGACCCCTAATCTTGTTTTTTCCCTAATATTATGTGGACAAACTATGCTAGCTACATTTTGTATAAATAGAGATCATAAGATCTGATTTTCAAGAACACAACTCTCCATTATGAGAGGCTCTTGGACTGAAATTTTTGCTCTCTTTGGCTAGTTATCTCTCTTGTGTTTTTTTTTATGGCTATGTCTTGGTTATGGTTGATGGAGATGGCACACTATCCTTCGAAGTCTTTCTTCATTGCTTTTTTGGTGGTTAGTCTAGCTTTTATTGCCTTTTAATGCTTGAAGGTGCCATTTATTTCATTGTATTATCATTTGTAGACATTAAAGGTTATAATATATTGATACAAGTAGGGAGTATAAGGGCATACACCCCTACTTGTGTTTCCACCATTTTATTTCTAAGGGAATATTTCTTCATAAGGGTTTACTAAGAGGAGTATAATTACATACACCCTCCTAGTTAAAACCCTAGCTAAGAGAAGCTTTCCTTGGGGAGTAAAAGGGTTTACACCCACAAGGAAGTAGCCTATATAGCTTCTTCATATTATCTTGACTCCATTAACCCTTTTTTAAAGGAACTAGTCATTTACTTATTACATTGGAGAAATAGATTGTTGCCTTGGTAAACGTACAAATTTCAAGTTTTGAAGTTGTCTCTTTTGGATAATGATATTGATGCCTTGGGGATTCTTCCTCCCTTAAGGAATCCTATTTATCCCACAAATTATTATTTATGTATTAAAACTAACCTACAACGATTAGGGCTGCTTAACACTCTAACCCTAACCACTAATATCTCACAAACTAACCCTCTAACTTTGCTAGTTTAACCTCCTAAACTAGGTGCATCTACTGGGATAGATTTTGGAACTTTTTGATGGTCAAATTTGTTGTTGTACTTCATTGAATGATACATACATAAGGCTGATATACTTCTGCATAAACTTACTTTTATGACAACCATCTTTATTTAGTCTTGAAGTGTTATTTTTGGTCCACATTGGTCACTAATTATATTGCTGACATTGCTAACTAATATAGACATTTTACTTGCTTATTTGGATGTAATATATTTCCAATTTACTAAATTGTATGCTTTTGTATTTTAGGGACAGAAATCTTAACTTGCTGATCCATTATTATACTTGGTTAGAAAAGTGTCTTTTCTTGTGTCTCGGGGAGGTACAGGTGCACTGGAAACTATCTCTTTACTTGATATCCATTTACCTCTCTTTACTTACCATTTTAAACCAATATATTATTCAATCAATTGAACTTCTGGGGGACTTCTCATTATGCCTCCTTTCATCCTTCTCATTCCCCCTAGGGTCACCGAGATCTCCTCCCTAGACTGAACTAGTCACCCTTGAAGTGCAGGACCTACATTGAGGTGACATTGGGTGCAGGATTCCCAAGTTGTAGCACTTGCTTTTGTGGCTGGGTCAGGATTTTCCCAACCTACAACTTGCGCTATAACATTTTTTCCCATCTTGTGGATAACTAAGGATATTATTTCTCGAGGCCCTCAAGTTGCAGATATGGAGTGCCAAGAGACTACATGACCAACAATACCCTTTGCATAGATGGAAAACCCACTCACCACTATAGATGGTCATAGTTTTGCAGATGGATTACACCACACAAGATGGCTTCCAGAAGGCAGTGGGCCTTTCTCCATGAGGTACAAGTCAATGTTATGGTGAGCATCATTTCAATATTTAATCTATTTGATCATGGTGTATCTTAGATTTCTCTAGATTTCTTTATCTTTCATGATATATGCTTGGACATTATGCCTTTTCCATGCTTCACCTTAGTGGTTGAAATTGTTCCCTAGCACGTGGTTTTCCTTGGGGATGAGTTTTCTACTGGGAACTCTCTTAATGAGCCATCGTACCATTCCCGACCATACTTACCACTTTTTGCCATTGTTCTCCTCCATTTACTTATATCTTGGGATTTTAGGTGTATTGAACCAAGAAGGGGTTGTCACTCATTCTATGGGAAGAAGGGGTTGAAGGCCCATAGGGGTTAATGTTGGGTAAAAGATAAAATCCTTGTATAAAACTTTCAGATCCTTCGCCCATGGATCACCTAAGAAAGAAATTAAATGCTTATCTTTGAGTAAAGGGGACCCACAATATAATAAATAATGATTAAAAGGTTAGTTGAAGGATAGGAGGTATCATCACGAGCCAACCTATCACGTCCATGAATATCTAGTGGTATGAAATTACCATCATCTGGTCACCAAACCAGGGTAATGGATTTTAGTTGCATGGCTGAGAGAAAGTGTGTGTCATCATGAGCCAACCTTCTAATTTCCATTAGGGTTTTGTGGGTGACATTGCCATCATCTGGTCACCACGCCAGGGTAGTGAACTTCAACTTCTCCTTATGCTATATTGAAAGAAAATAAAGAAATAAATATAAAAGACAATTGATGGGCTTGGACAAAGTACATTGCAGACAAAGGTACCACACACCCTCTATAAAGGAACCCAAGAATGAGACACTACAACCCCTTGTATGTCATGACACCTATGCCCATTGAGTCCCGACCCCAACCACTTCATCCACTTTACATGCCTTAGAGAGGGATCTCTTGGAAACTCTCCTTAACCTAGGGAAATATCTACCCAATAGGACACCTCATCAACCCTCCCATATTCAAGCTTGACAAGTCAAATAGTGTCTTTGAGTTGTTAATTGTTTGATATAGTGATATTTGATGCACATGCTTGGATGGTTTATTTATTGATTGAATTCACTTATCATGATGTTATGAATTGATATCCCTGGAGGGCTTGCTCACTTGTCTTTGCAAGACCTAGTTGGTGAACAATTTTAGGAGAACAAGCCTAGCTTGGGCTTGCATGGGGCTAAAAGCCCATAGGTTGGATGCCAGGGGCACACATTGTGGATGAGAGCGATCATGCTTGGAAGTCCTTGATGATGACTTGGAGGACATAGCCCATCCCTCACTTTCCAAACGATTTTCCCAGGAGGAGAAAAATGTCCTATTGTTTAGCTTTACATCATGATTTTGGGGCTAGGGCATGGTGGTGAGGTGCCACACTTTTGACACATGAACATTTTGAGGAGAAGAGGGTCTTCACCATGATGAGAGTGCTTAAATTCTTGACATATGGACTTTGGAGGCCTACCCATGCTTCTCTAACACCAACAACTTCCTTAAAGTGAAAAAACGTCCCCTAAAGGGGTGACACCCTTCTAAATTAGGGTTTTATTTGCGAAAAAGTGAAATTTTAAAGGAACGATTTAGTATTATTTTGTAAAAAGGAGAAATATTAGGGTTGTTAACCCCTAATATTGTGTTTTACCCTAAATTATGTGGAAAAACTATGTTAGCTACATTTTTTTTATAAATAGAGATCATAAGATCTCATTTTTTTTGGATAACTCTCTCTCATTGTGAGAAGATTTGGTCTGAAATTTTCACTACACTTGGCTCTTTTTGTCTCTTGTGCAGTTTTTTATGGCTATATTAATGAATGGTTGATGGACAAGTGAGGCGCTATCCTTGAATGTTGTTTTCTAGCTCTTATGGTTGATTATCTTGGGATTTGTCTTGATATTGGTATTGTCTTTTACTATTATGCTATCATTTTTTTCAAGTCAAGTGTCGTTATGCTAGGATATAGGTGGGAAGTATAAGGGCATACACCCCCACCATAGTCTTCATTATTTTATGCTTCATCTCATTGATTTACAAGGGTTTTCTAAGAGAATTATAAAGGAATACAACCTCTTATCCTAAACCCTAGTTAGAGAAACTTTCCTTGGGAAGTAAAAGGGATTACACCCCCAAGGAGGTAGCTTCTCTAGATATTTGTTTATTTGACTCTATTAAACCAATAGTAAAGGAAATATTCATACTTTTTTGCATTGGAGATATAAAATCATTGCCTTGGGAAGCACACTTTTTGATCTTTTGAAAGGTTTCTTGCTTGAATTTGGTTGGCCTCATTGAGAGGAGTCGTTCCCTACTAAGGTGTCCCCTCTCTCCCACTACTTCTTGATGCTGTTAAAAAATTACATATTAATCCATTAGGGATGTAGAAACCCTGACTCATTTGCTTGAATAACTCTCTTATCAACCATTGGATTTTGCTCAAAGTTTGCACACCTTTTCTCCTTGGTCCAGTGAACGTTTTGGCAAAGTTTGAGGGGATTTCAGTGCATGATTTTCTTGTTGTAATAAATTTTATATTACAGACATAAGGCTGATATAATTTGCTGCTGAAAAATGTTTACAACAACCTTATCGTTCATGCTAAGAATATTGGTTTTTCATCTTGAGTTTAGCTAGTCATTTACTAGTCTTTCTCTTGCATTTTCTACTTGATCTTTAGCATTTATGGAACAACTTATATTACCATTTTATTTTTTAAATAGACTGTTATCTATTGCTGCAAATTAGGGACAACAAGATTAACTTGATGATCCAACTAACATACATCATTGCAAAGTGTCTTTTCTTGTGTCTTGGGCAGGTATTTAATCATTTACAGGTTACTCAACATACTTGGAAACCCTTGGATTTTCCCAAGACTTCATTCCACACATTTCACTCCACTTAGAATTGAAATCTAGGGGATTCACTTGCATTCATCTCCATATTCATCTCAATCCACCTAGGGTCACCGGGATCGTCTCCCTAGGGTGACCTAGTCACCCTTAAAGTGTGGGACCTACATTGAGGTGACATTGGGTGTAGGATTCCCGAGTTGTAGCACTTTATTTGTGGTTGATTCAAGATTTTCCCAACCTACAACTTGCGCTATAACATTTTGGTGCCATTTTTGGGGAGGATTTTGAATCTTATTCTTACCCTAATTAGACTTTGGTAAGCTATCCCAAAGCCTTTCTCTTAGCTTTCCTGGTGACTCCACCTGAGGGACATTCCCTTTCCACCCTCCTTGATGAGATCATCCTGAAGCTCATATGGCTACTCCACCTTCCCAAAAACTACTTCTCCCTTATCCTTTTCCATCCTTTGGTGAGTCTTGAGATCATTTGGCGAATCCATTAAGGTATTAACCTAAGTAATGGAAACATGGCCTCAAATGACTTACCATGGGAATTCCATAAGGTTTATCCCTCCTTCGATGCTCATGATATTCCTGGATATCCAAATCATTTCTCCCTAGAGTGGAGGGCAAGTTGCCCCAAATTTGACAGTGATCCAACTCTAGTAGTCACCCATGTCATGAATCATATGAAGTATGCTTCAAGCTTAAATGTGCTACATGATGATGTGTTGATGAAAATTTTCATTTCTTCATTGGAATCAAGTAAAAAATATTGGTTTTCACACTAATGTGATCCAAAGAGTATCCCTTATTCCACAAATCTCATTGAATATTTTCTTATGAATTATCGACCAACTACTTAAAGTTTGCAAGATGCTTTCCAAGAGCTCAAACACACTCTTTGCAGAGAAGGTTTTATGATCGATGATGAGACAATAGATGAATAAAATATTGAAGAAGATCCTGATGAAGAAGATCCAGATGAGACGTATGATGAAGATGAAGTATCTGCTCTTCCACTTGATGAGGACATCCATACCTCCGCTCCTCCTGCACATCAAGATGATAAAATGATAAGTTATAAACCTTTTGAAAACTTTTATGATGCCTTGTTCCATGACTATGAAAATGAAGAAAACTACCAAAGGAATCTCGGTGAAGTTTCTCTTGCAGAAGGCCTGAGTGATACTTTGTTATACGCTTTACATTTTGAATAAAATGAATATATCCAGTCTTGTGAGGAAATGATCAGCTCCTATGATGCATATGAATTCATGGAACAACCCTCAGATATAGTTGATGAACACATTGATGATTTCATACAGGTTGGGAGACGTAGATGGGATGTCGGTTGCTTCATTATTGAAAGAGATCCCATTTATGACATTGAGGGTAGCTCTCAAGAAGAAGGGGTTGAAATGTCATTTTCATAGGACTGGCCTCCATGCATGTATGATTCAGATGTTTTGGAATTCTAGAGATGACATGGTTACAAATTTATTCCGCCCTTTCGAGGATGACTTGTCACAACATGATCATCATTCATCCTTTGGTACATACCCTTTTGAGGATGCAGATTTGTCTTATGAGGAATTACGACCATTGTACTTAGTTTTTGAGGAATATCGGGACATGGCCACCTCAGATAAGTCAGAGGTTCATTCTTCAAAGAATAAGTATTTTCATCATGGATATTTCTATGGAGAGTCACAGGGGAAGAGACGATTTTTTTCTACACATGATATTGTTCCTTACCTCTTACCCTCTTCTCCAAGAGTTCATGCAATATTCTTCCAATCTCTCATCTCCTCTTGACTCTTGACAAGCAGTGAGTCTTTATGGGCTGATGAAGATGTGCCTTCATGTACATATAGTATCCCATTTCATAGATGGATTGATCAGTCTTATGGCTACACTTTCAGACTGGATGATCAGGTTGATGGTTTGTCTTTCCAGCAGGATTTCCTCCCTCCCACCCATCTTCATGAGTTTTATTTCATGATCAATTATATATGTGTTTATACTCATGATTATTATGTGCTTAACTTATCATTGCTGTATTATATGATTAAGCACATGGGGATATACTTTGATGAGATAATAAAATGATTGCATTGGTTGTATGACTTCACTTGACATCATCCAGAACATGATCTTTAGGGCCCCAAGGCCCTAGGTAAGTACATAAGTCATCTTGTTTTCTCTGAATTTTCATATTGATTGATAATGTTAGTTTAGATACATCTTATTTTCATTTTTCTCTACTTTCATATTGATTTCATGCTTAGTTTATAAAATTTTGAAAAAATCTCAAAATTTTATTTTTCTGGCTTAGATTATGATCATATGAGAATAAGGATGAGTAGGCCATGGTCCACTTGACCGTTTGATGTTTCCTTGAAGAAACAAGTCTACCAGGAAATTTCGCAGTTCTCATGCACTCTACGACGAACACATGTCCCCAAGTAGGAGCCAGTTGTTATCCCCATTTTGTGGATAACTAAGGAGATTATGTTTAGAGGCCCTCAGTTTGTCGATATGGAGTATCGAGAGACTACATGACCAGAAATACCCTTTTCACAGATGGAAAACCCACTCACCACCAGAGTTGGTCATGTTTTTGGAGATGGAATCCACCACAGTAGCTAGCTTCCGGAAGACACTGGGCCTTGCTCCATGAGGTACAAGTCAGTGTTATGGTGAGCATCATTTCAATATTTAAACTATTTGATTATGTTGTATCTTAGATTGCTCTAGATTTCATGATATATGCTTGGACATTATTCTTTTTTCCCTACTTCACCTTGGTGGTTGACATTGTTCCCTAGTAAGTGGTCTTCCTTGGGGATGGATTTGCTACTAGGAACTCCCTTAATGATCCATCGTACCTTTTCCGACCATAATTACCACTTTCCACCATTGTTCCCCTCGATTTCCTTATCTCTTGGGATTTTAGGGTGTATTGACCCAATAAGGGGTTGTCCCTCATTCTATGGGAAGAAGGGATTGAAGGCCCAGAGGTGTTGATGTTTGGTAAAAGATAAAATCCTTGTATAAACCTTCCATATGTGTCACCCACGGATCACCCAAAAAAGAAATGAAATTCTTATCTTTGAGTAAAGGGGACCCACAATAAAATAAAAAA
>JZKD02S1795742.1:591633-623867 GCA_000966675.3 Picea glauca
AAAGGAAATCCTGACCCAACATGCTTAGGAGGCATATTTTGGAACTCAACAAGAGCAATCTGAAACCTCTTCACCATTAAAATTGGGCATGGAAAATATTAGGGGTTAAATTTTGCAAATAGTCTAATTTTCCATGGTTTTTGAAAAAAAAAGATTAGTAAGATTAGCCTAGATTTCTACATTTTAATTTAAATTTACATCCTTAAAATCATCTGACAAAAATAGCACAGAACTAGTCTGCCTAGGTTTAAGGATCCCAACCAAACTAGATTAGAAAGATATAATTGTGGAAGGCGACTCCCAAATGTTTAACGCAACTCTGAGAAAAATCATCAATGGAACCCCTCTAGAGTCTGTATCGATGAATTGGTTCCTCTCCTTCAGGTTATCTTAGGTGTCTCAATGTATTTAAGGTAGATTAGCCATCATCTAAGTCCATGTCAGGAAAAAAGAGAACTCAATGGCTAACTACCTTGCAAACGATTAAAAATACTTGTTATATATGTGATTATAATGACAAACTATATAATTTATTAGAAAGTGTATTTATACATTCTATGTCTTCTTAATTTATGGCATTGATTACAATTTATCTATATATTCCATTGTCCTTGTCAATTTCAATGCAGGAATGCATGGCCAAGTGCATCTTATACAAAAATATGGACATAACTATTGAGTGCAATGTTGTCATTTTTCATATGTCCTTTCCCAATTTCATTATCTCATTGTTTGTGAAGGGTAAAGGGGGACGCACGCAGTCTACTCTGCACAAAAAAGTTTAAATACTGCACACCAAACAGGCTACGTGACAGAGTTCTCAAGACCACCGTGTAGTGCACAGACTTCTCATATTGCTACACGCTGTGAATACACACACTAAATAAAATGATTTACGAATGTGGAATAAAACAGTGCTATGCTTTAGCACGTAAACTCAGAAATGACACAGTAACTTGTCTAAACACAAAATACTTGATATTAATGAACTTCGGCGCAATGCACTCAGATTACAATACAATGACAAAATGAGCTTTGGCTCTAATACTTCTTCTATCAACTCTTCAGCTTCTACTAGTTCTTGAACTGCTTCTCTGTATCCCTCTCTCTTTTTATCTATGTCTCTATCTATCCATCATCTCTCTCTCGGCTAACTGAAGCGACTCAGACTATTATAGACTCTTAATGTGACTTCCTACAGAAGCTAAAACCGACTCAACATTAAATACTACCATAACTACAAATGACTCTTCAACAACTTAATTTAATTCGAGAAGATAGAATTCGGCTCCATTCATAGCTCTCTTGTTTTCCTACTGACTTTTGAGTAGACGTGCAACTTTTCACTTACAAATTGTCTGACTATCTGACTGACGTTTTGACTACTGGAAAATTTTGACTAAAAGACAAATCGGCAGCGACGTGAAGATCTCACCAAATTGTAGTTACACTTTCCAACATTCCCCCTTAATTATAACTTGTTGGAGTTACAAAAGAAAATAACATCAAAAATTTGAGTTTTCATTTTACTGTCACTCATCTTTTACTGTGTGGATTCCCAGACTACTGCGCAGATGTTGAAATGCATCTCTTGCTAAAGCCTTTGTAAAAATGTCTGCAATTGTTCTTTTGACCTGCAAAATTCTAAGCAGATCTCTTTGTTATTCACAAATTCTCTGATGAAATGATACCTTGTATCAATGTTCTTTGTTTTCTTGTGAAACACATGATTCTTTGATAACAATATGGCTGAATTGTTGTCACAGAAAAATGTAGTTGGTTCTTTTTGTTTCTACAACAAATCTTTTAAAATTCTTCTCATCCATACTTCTTGACAAGTTGTGCTTGTGACTGTGACATACTCTACTTTTGCTGAAGAAAGTGTCACTATGGGATGCTTCCTTGATGCCCATGATACCATACCTGTTCCAAAATGAAATGTGTACCTATAGGTACTTTTCCTGTCATCAATACTACCTCCACAATCACTGTCAGTGTATCCAATGAGTTTGAAATCTTTTGAAGTGGAGTACTTTATGCCAAAATCTTTGGTTCCATTCACATATCTTGGGATTCTCTTTCCCTCTTTCCAATGTGATTCTTTTGGAGTTTCCATGAACCTTGAGATTAGGCTCACTCCATACATAATATGAGGTATTTTCATTTTTAGACACATACGACTGCCTATGAGTATTTTAAATAATGTGGGATCCACTTTGGACCCTTTATATTCCTTGCTTAACTTCAATCATGTTATGACAGGTGTTGGTGTTGCTTTTGAATTCACCATATTGAATCTCTTCAATATTTCATGCGCATACTTGGACTGTGAGATAAATATACTAGTTTTGGACTGGTGCACTTCTATTCCCTTAAAATATCTCATTAGCCCCAAATCATTCATTTCAAATTCATCCTTCATGACTGACTTGAAATATTCTATGCCAAAGTCACCTGTAAATATCAAATCATCCACATATAAACAAACAATTAACACATTACCTTGTTGATTTGATTTGATGTACAGTGTTGGCTCATTTTCGCTTCTCTGAAATCCGTTATGTGTGAGATAGAAATCTATGTGACTGTACCAAGCTCTCGAAGCTTGTTTTAATCCATACAGTTCTTTCTTTAATCTGTATACTTTGTTTTCTTGTCCTGGAACATCATAACCTTGTGGTTGTTCCACGTATACTTCTTCTTCTAAGTTTCCATTCAAGAATGTTGACTTTACATCCATCTGATAAACTGGCCATTTGTACTGCGCGGAAATTGCTAACACTGTTCTGATTGTGTCCATGCATGCAACTGGTGCAAATGTTTCATTGTAATCAATTCCAAGTTGTTGTTTAAAGCCTCTCGCAAGTAATCTTGCCTTGTACTTCTGTACTTTTCCTTCTGCATATTTCTTGGTTTTATAAATCCACTTGACACTTATGACATCCTTGTCATCAGGGACATCTACCAAATTCCATGTTTGATTTCTCTCTATGCATCTCATTTCTTCATCCATGGCGTGTGCCCATACATCTTCTTTGGCAACTTCTTCAAAAGTTAAGGGATCATCTATTTGCGAAAAATGAGAAAAAACTGAGAATAAATTTGTTGTGTCTTCATTATAGATGTCGCACAGACTTCTTGTCTTTCTTGGTAACAAACTTGCTAATGTTTTATCCGGAGATGTAGAAGTACTCAGACTGCTTGTTGGTGTTTGGTGCGAAATAGGTGTGGACTGCGCACTTGTTTTTCTTACCAGAGTATTCTGCACGGTAATTTGCGTTGCATTTCCAGGTGTAGATGGAGCTACACATTGTCCTATGTATGGTGTTTGAAACACTTCATTATCTCTGTCATCATGCTCCATTGCGTTAATTATTTTCACTGTCCTTTTTATGGTTCCATCTCATGCTTCATTTTCTATGAACTGAACATCGCAACTTATTATGACTTTTCTTGCGACAAGGTCATACAGCTTGTATCCTTTTGTCTCTTTAGAATACCCAAAAAATATACATTTATGTCCTTTGTTGTCTAACTTTCTTCTCAGTTCATCTAGAACATGTGCATATGTGACGCAACCAAAAACTCTTAAATGTGCCACATCATGCTTTGATCTTGTCCATGCTCCCTGAGGAATTCTATTTTTCACACTCTTTGTCAGACATTTGTTCAAGATGTATATTGTAGTTGCTTCTACCTCAACCCAATACTCATTTGACAAATGTTTGGCTGTCAACATATTGCGCGTCATTTCCATGATGATTCTATTCTTTCTTTCTGCAACATCATTTTGTTGTGGTGTGTATTGCGCAGTAAATTTCTTGTAGATGCCATGATCTTTACAAAAATTCTGAAATTATATTGACATGTATTCTCCTCCTTTGTCCGTTCTTAGACACTTGATGTAATAACCACTATGTTTCTCCACAAGTGATTTAAACTGCTGAAAACAACCCAATGCGTCAGATTTATGCTTTAGAAAATAAATCCATGTCTTTCTTGAGAAATCATCAATGAATGTTAGAAAATAAATATTGCCTCCTATAGACGGAGTTTGCATTGGTCCACAGATGTCTGAATGTATTATTTCTAGTGGAGCTTTTTCTCTGTAAGATTTGCCGACTCGAAACGATTATTTGTGATGCTTGCCAAATATGCAGCCTTCACATATCCTTTTTGGTTTATCAACCAATGGTAAGCCTTTTACCATATCCTTTGTGTGTAGCAACTTCAGACCTCCAAAGTTCAAATGTCCAAATCTGAAATGCCATAGCCAGGAGTCATCCTATGTTTCAGATTGGAATGTTGCCTTCATCTCTACGCCATTTTCTCCTTTCTTGATACTGCGTGCACTATTTTCTTCATTAGTACTATGTGTGCTTTTTGCTGTAAATGAAGTGTCCAACTGTGCACTTTTTCTTTTGTCAACAGTTTGCGATATGTTCTTATTCTTGACTAGTTTTAATGTCAATGGGAACATCCCGTTACTTGTCATCTAGATTTTCGAAATAAGTAAATTGCTTGGGCTTTTATCCATAACCACACAGTGATTATCTTCCATGTAGATTATGTATCATTTTTGCAACAGTTGTCCTGTACTCATCAAATTATGCTTCAAACCAGAAACATAATTTACATTAGACATAACTCTATCTTCTCCTTGTCTGGTTAAAAATATTTATATTGCCTTTGCATAAGACAGTGACTTGGATATCTATTCCAAGTGTAACCTTAGTCTGGACTGAGTCATCCAAACTAGAAAACAGATCTACATTTCCTTTCATGTGGTTACTTCAGCCTGAATCTAAATACCATATGTCACATGAACTTGCTTGAGAAACATTGCATTCAACTGGTGACACTATATTAGGCATTTCTTTTACGCTACGCACAACTGCAGCACGTTCCATAAACATAGGGTGAGTTTGGTTATTTGCATTGTGTGACTGATCTTGACTTTGCTTGTTTTGATTATATTGTCTCTTTCTGCACTCATATGCATAATCTCCATACTTTTTACAGTAATGGCATTGAATCTTTGTTTTGTCAGTTCTTTGACAATTTGAATGGCTGGTACTTGGGTTTTGACTTCTTCCACCAATGTTTCCAGGATTGCTACTGCATCCACTTCTTTCAGAACTTCTTCCTCTACCTCTAGAGTTATCTCTTACCCTTCCTCTTCCACGGCTTATAGATGACTGTGCAAAAAAAGCATTTTCTAATGACATATTCAACCTGTTCAATCTATGTTCATGATTGATGAGGGAAGCTTGCAGTTCATCTAGGCTGAACTAACTCAGGTCTTTTCCTTCTTATAAGGTTACAACAAGAGTATCAAATTTAGGAGGAAGACACCTAAGCACTTTCTCAATAAATTTTTTGTCTTTTATGATTTCACCATGAGACTTAATCTGATTTATCAGTCCTATTACGTGTGTGTAGAAAGAATCTACAATGTTTGATTCTTTCATTGACATAGTTTCAAAATCTCTTCTAAGAATCTAAAGTTTTGAAGTCTTAACTTTATTCATACCTCGATAAGCGGTTTGTAATATATCCCATGCTTCCTTGGCTTGCTTTGTTGATGCAAATCTTGGAAGTATGCTCTCATGCATGGCTTGATGTATATAAAACAATGCATTTTCATCCTTCTTTCTTTGTTCTTTCAAGACATCTTTCTCAGCTTTTGTGAGAGCGTTATATGTTGCCTGATCTATTGGTTCCACATAGCCATTCTCGATTATTTCCCATACATCTTAACCTCGGAACAAAGCCTTCATGGTCAAAGACCACATCTCATAATTCTTGCCTGTAAACGTGGGAGGTTGCAGATTTGAGTTAGAAGCCATATTTCACTTTCAACAGAGTTTCTGCTATGACAAACTCATTCTAATAGAACCTGCTTTGATACCAATTTGAAGGGTAAAGGGGGATGCGTGCAGTCTACTCTGCACAACGCAGTTTAAATACTGCGCACCAAACGGGCTATGTGACAGAGTTCTCAAGACTACTGCGCAGTGCATAGACTGCTCAGATTGTTGCGCGCTATGAATACACACACTAAATAAAATGATTTATGAATGCGGAATAAAACAATGCTATGCTTTAGCAGGTAAACTCAGAAATGACATAGAAACTTGTCTAAACACAAAATACTTGATATTAATGAACTTTGGTGCAATGTGCTCGGATTACAAAATACAATGAAAAAATGAGCTTCGGCTCTGATACTTGTTTTGTCAACTCTTCAGTTGTTGTTGGTTCTTGAACTGCTTCTCTGCATCCCTTTCTCCTTTTCTATATGTCTCTATCTATCCATTATCTCTCTCTCGACTAACCGAAGCGACTCCGACTATTATAGACTTTGAATGTGACTTCCTACAGAAAATAAAACCGACTCAACATTAAACACTACCATAACTACGACTGACTCTTCAACAACTTAATTTAATTCGAGAAGATAGAATTCGGCTCCATTTATATCTCTCATGTTTGCCGACTAACTTTTGAGTAGACGTGTGACTTTGCACTTACAAACTGTCTGACTGTCTGACTGACATTTTAACTACTGAGAAATTCAGACAAATCGGTGGCGACGTGAAGATCTCAGCGACTTGTAATTACACTTTCCAACAGTTTGCTCATAAAAAGATGGCGAGGGTTTGCTTTTTCAGTTTAGATGGTGAGGGTTTTCTTTTTCATTTTATGTATCGTTCTATGTCTAACGACTATGAAAGTTGTGAATGATATTGTTTTTCATAATTGCAAATATCCACAATCGCAATCCGAGTGCTAAATGCACTTATGTCTTTCTACATACATGACACAATCATTACTTTTCTATGATGCATGTAATTGGTTTACTTGGAGAATGAGAAGAAATAAATTTAATAATTTATGAATTGCATAGACAAGATCAAGTTGAAATGCTTAGAATTCAGAAGCAAATGATTAGATTCATTTGAGTGAATTGTGTGAGAAAGAAATGTGTAGAATTCAAAAGCAAATGATTAGATTCATTTGAGTGAATGGTGTGTGTTATTCAAAAGATTTGGAGTCTTCTACAAAAAAGGTGTAAAAAAAACCAAATATTTGGGTAATCTTTGAGATTCATCAACATTTAACAATATTTGTTGTGGGTATTTGAGTGCAGCCCATCTTCAAATATTTGGGTAATCTTTGAGATTCATCAACATTTAACAAGTTTTGTAAGCCATGTTATGAAAATCATCTATGTTAATTCAACACTTGTGTAATTAGGTAATCTACTCTGTAAGAAAATTTTCTAGAATGAACATTGTTGGGGACATTTGAGTGCAGCCCATCTTGAAATATTCAGGTAATCTTTGAGATTTATCAACTGTTAACAAATTTTGTGAACAATGATTAGTAGTTAACAAGCTGGTCCAACCATAATAACAACGTTTTACATATCAAATCCATCTAATTTTAGGGAGAAACAAAGCTAAATCCATCCAACGTTTCACACCGGTAAATTTGGACTCCAGATGCATTCACGGTTAGAGTAAGTCTGGAAAAACCAACTGTTACACGTCAAAATTGCTCAGATGGATAAGTGTCGCATTATCCCTCTCAATTGTCATAAGTGTTGCATCTTCCCTACAACTTTTGCAAGTGTCGAAAGTTGATCACTAGTGTCACAAACGATGTTCAAACATGATGCCATGATAACGACACTAAGGAGACACTTATAACATCTCACATGACTGTTTTGAATGAGGAGAACTGATCTACTGAAGTCAAACAACCTTTTTCCATCTGAAAGCACCCAAAAAACTGAGTTTTGGAGAGGAGTGCTCCCCCTTACACTATCTTGGAGAGCTGGCGCTCCCCAATACACTCTTAGGGAGCGTTATAACACTCCCCTGGCCCTTTTGAGAGAGCGCTATAGATTTAGAGAGCGCTGGCACCCCCTAAAGCCTACCAGGGAGCGCTACAACGCTCTGATGGCCCTTTTGAGAGAGCGCTACCTATTTTGGGCAGTTGTTAAGTTGTTGAGATGAATGGGGGAAGCATCTTTTCATTCTTGGAAGGCAGTTGGATTCGAATCCCTGGTCCAGCCATAATCCTAGGGCAGATCCTCAACTGAAGGAGGAAAATACTCACCTTCCCCAAGGATATCTCAAGATTGTTGAGCCTCTCCAAGGCTATATAAGCAATCTTTCTAATGGTGAAAGAAGGAACAGAAAGAGAGAATCATACCAAACTTATGATCTCATGAGTGGTATGGGACTGCAAAATAGAGAATGTCAAACTTATGATCTCATAAGTGAGGACTGGAAGAAGAGAATTGCACCAAACTTATGGTCTCATAAGTGGTGTTGGAGCTGATTTGGAGGGGAAGAACTGAACATATGAAATTTATGATCTTAGAGGAAACTGACAGTCAGCCAAAGAGAAGTGATCAGTGAAGCTGCTGTTATCCAGGTTGCGGATCTCTCAGGCAAGGGTTGGACGAAGAGGACTTGACGAAGCTGTCGCATTCGCATCTACGATTGTAAGTACTGCTGTCGTCATTCTCATTAATATGACACGCTTGGCCTGTTTCTTTCTAGTTCGTGTCTGATACTACATGAACTTATCATTTAGTGGTAGATCTGTTTTCAAGCTAATGTCAATAGAGTAGGAAGTGGTCATATCTTGTTTTGTCCATAGACCTCAGCGAGGAGCAAAAGGATTGGAGCGCAACTCGGAGCGTGTAGGGACAAACGTCGATTAAAAGGTACTTCTGTTATTCTCCCTTCTCATGCATTAGGCTTAGATAGATTTGAAAGGAAGTCAGTGTCCACTATAAACATTTTTTTGTCTAAGGTTAAGGTCAAGCTCTAGAGGTCGCCGCAGGCAGATTTTCCTACAACACCAACAATTACTTATTAGACAGACCCAGATCAGAAAGTGTAGCCTATTCTCAAAGATGACTATGAATCTATTCCATACAATCAACTTAAACTAGCATAGGATTAATTTCTCATGCAAGTGTATTGGGAATTCATATGAAAGAAAGTCTCGGCCAAAATAGATGCATAGAATATTGATATCAATTAATGGAGATTGAGAGTCCGAGATTTATTACGAGTTCCCAAACGGAGGTTGGACTGATTTTTTTGTGAGATGAGTTGCTGCTGCAGCTTCTGCTTCTGAATTATTAAGTAAAATACAAAACGCGATCAATAATATCGTGAGTAGGAGACAGAGATCGATGTTGAACACAGCCATTTTAGAGCAGTGAATATCCAATTTGCAGATAAAGAAAAGAGGTTAACTACGACAACCGATTTGCAGTAGCCTTCATATTTATAGCCATTGCCCTGTAGGTTAATTATAGCCTTCATATTTATAGCCATTGCCCTGTACGTTAACTACGACAACCGATTTTGACATGGTCGTGTATTGATTAAAGACTTATCGAATTAAGATGTCATATTGATTCGTCAAGCGGATTTCTTCGGACACAAACAGACGGCCACGAAATAAATATTCGAAACAGATCGTTATTATCCGTCATCAACCTGAATTGTTTAACTGATAAAAATTCCCCGGAGCCGTGAAGTGTTTGTTATGTGCACGTGAGAATCATGAAATGACTGCAGATCCCATTAATTAATTAGCAAAATATAATTCCTTCTGGAAAAAGTAGCCTATATTATTAAAATGTTTTCTTTAAAAGAATATGGAAAAAGTTGAAATTGAAATTGAAATGAATTTAATAACAGTAAAATATTAGATTTTTTTAATTTTTTTATAGGAATTTTGGGAAAAGATTTTGATGAAAGTTATATTTTTGTTGTTTAAATTACATTTTGAATGTATAAATAGATTTAGTATTTTGAAAAATTTTCAAAATACTAGAATTATACAAACTCAATCATTTAAATCTGAAGTTCTAACATTTTTTATGAAATTTCAATAAAAATTAATTAGAAAATATATCCATAAAACTCAAAAAACTCAAACATTCAGAGACAATCGACAAAATTGTTGTTATTCTTTTTATTTAAGAAAATGCATGAAAAAAAGTGTACTACCCAGTTGAGTAATAGAGCTACTTGGAGGCGATGACGGCGTTCCTTTATCTTGCATTAGTTACTTATTTGTCTTGGGTGTTGGGAACGTGTAGATTCGGTTCTCTCCCAGTTTAGAAGGCAATCAAGTCATTGACATACTACTCTCAAACGACATCCTTTATTTCGATTGCAGTCTCCCTTGCACTAGTTGCCCAACAAAACCCCTGTTTATTTCTTTCCTATTGTGAATTTCATGGATACTGTAAGTCTTACCTATGACATTTGTGTTTCGAAGTCATTGTTGGTTTTTCCGTGGTTGTGGGTGGTGTTGGTATTATTTTGTTGGTGCGTTATTTGTTATGGATTTGTTATATTAAGGTTTTCATGGTTGTTATGGTATTGATCTTATCTAATTGGTTGTTTCTAAGTTGTTGTTGGTTTTTCCATGGTTGTGGGTGGTGTTGGCATTGTTTTGTTGGTGTGTTACTTGTTATGGATTTGTTATACTAAGGTTTTCATGGTTGTATATGGCATTGATCTTATCTAATTGGTTCATTACTTGATGTGGATTTGTTATATTGAGGTCTTATTTTTGACATTTGTGTTACCTAGTCATTATTGGTTTTTTTTCCATTACTTGATGTTGATTTGTTATATTGAGAGCTTATTTTTGACATTTGTGTTACCAAGTCATTGTTGGTTTTTTGGTTCATTACTTGATGTGGATTTGTTATATTGAGGTCTTGTTTTTTACATTTGTGTTACCAAGTCATTGTTGGTTTTCCAGTGGTTGTCGGTGGTGTTGGTATTGTCTTGTTGGTTTGTTACTTGCTATGAATATGGCTGTATATGGTATTGGCCTTATCTTATTGGTTCATCGTTTGATGTGGGATGTCTTTGTGGTAATTGTGGATAGTTCTACTATGTCCTCCTAGTTTTTTGTTGCTTGTGGATTTGTCATAGTGACATATTCGTAATTTT
Source organism: Picea glauca (assembly GCA_000966675.3). Lineage (NCBI taxonomy): Eukaryota > Viridiplantae > Streptophyta > Pinopsida > Pinales > Pinaceae > Picea > Picea glauca. Next base: position 602,640 of record JZKD02S1795742.1, read on the forward strand.
GGTGTGGGTCATCATAGTGGATGTGTTGAATCCTTTGTGGATTTGTCATATTCACATATTCGTAGTTATGGTGTGGGTCATCAAAGTGGATTTGTTGAATCCTTATTGTTTCATTTATTTTGTTGAATTTGCAATGTTTGGTTGGTCATTGTAAATGGTGGAAGGGTTGTTTTGTTTTTGTTGCGAGGTTTGGTTGTTTCATCCACCATTGTGAATGGTCACGAGACTATCTCGATTTTCTTGGTGACCTATAATCTTCCATTTGTGTTGCTAAAATTCTTCAGGTCAATTTACAAAGTTGTGATAATTATGAAAGCTAAAAGTGCTAAAGAGATTTGGTTGTCATTTGTGTCACGAAGGTATTTTCAGTAGTTAATTTGACCTTGGATGCTCCTTGTTGTCTGCATTGTGACTTGTTGTTGGTAGGTGTGAATAGGTGCTCGTCTTGGTTCTTCATTGATGGGCATGCAAACGAGGGTTTGGTTGTTCATGGTTATTTATTAAATCCCTTGCTAGGGTTTTGTTAGAAAATTTTGGTCACTTTTGAGGGTTGTTGGTCTAGCTGGAAACGTTTTATCAAAAGGGAATGTTATTTTCCCCTAGTGCTTGGGATGGTGAAAGTTGAATTTGGTTACAGTGTCCTAGACTATGGCTTGGAAATTTCATAGACTGAATTTCTGCATCCTAACAGTGGAAATGAGGTAAGCTTCGATTCTTTCCTTGCATTGAACTTGAAAGATTGTACTTGAAGGTGTGATTGGTCTTTTTGAAGTAAAAATGGTTTTGGTAGTCTCTATATTCACTGCGCAGTTGTTTTCTTCAAATTCCTATTTCTCTTCCATGGTGCCCACCAAAGGTCTGTTGTGTGTACCTAGAGAAGGCTCATTGCTTGATACAATGCTAGGTACAAACAATAGGCCTTCTCTAGGCACAAACAATAGGCCTTCAGTGGGCACCATGGAAGAGAAATAGGAATCCCAAGAAAACGACTATGCAATGAATATAGAGACTACCAAAACCATTGTTACTTCAAAAAACCAATCACACCTTCAAGCCCAATCTTTCAAGTTCAATGCAAGGAAAGAATCAAAGCTTACCTCATTTCCACTGTTAGGATGTATAAATTTAGTCTAGGAAAATTCCAAGCCATAGTCTAGGACACTCTAACCAAATTCAACTTTCACCATCCCAGTTTAGTTGTCTAGGGTTATTTATTACATCCCTTGCTAGGTTTTTGTTATAAAAAAATTGGCACTTTTGAGGGTTGTTGGTCTAGTTGGAAAAGTTTTATCAAAAGGGTTTGTTATTTTCCCCTAGTGTTTGGGATGGTGAAAGTTGAATTTGGTTATTTGTGTCCTAGAATCTAGTTTAGAATTTTCCTAGACACAATTTCTACATTGTAACATTGGAAACAACGTAAGCTTCAATTCTTTCCTTGAATTGAACTTGAAACATTCTATTTGAAGGTGTGATTAGTTTTTTTTGAAGTAACAATGGCTTTGGTAGTCTCTATATTTATTGTAAGGGGAGGGGGTGAGGGTGGGGGTGGGGGAAATATTTGAGAAAATTTGTTATACATTTTCTCTAATATTTGCCCCCAGTATTATACATTTTCTCTAATATTCCCCCCACCCCTACCCTCACCCTCGAATATTAGAGAAAACGTATTATGAGGGTGGGGGTGAGGGGCATGGGATTGTTCATTCTGCGATAGCATTATCAATGTCGAGCCAATCTACATCCATTTTTGGTTAATACTAGTGTAACCTGGGATAAGATGGGATATGTGGCTAGTATAAACTAGGATGAGAAGGGATATGTGGGTGAGGTCCATATTCTGATCTATCTCTATTCAATTCATCTTGGCTATCAAATATTGTATTGTATTACTCTATATTACCCCACACCCCCAGCCTCATATGAGGGTGTATGAGGGTGGGGGTCGGGGGTAATATAGAGTAACTCATATTATGTGTTACTCTATATTACCCCCCACCCCCACCCTTACAATTGTTTGCTTGGTATTTCTATTTATTCTCCATGGTGACCACCGAAGGAGCATTTTTTGTACCTAGCATTGGATCATCTGTCATAACTTCCCTAGGTCCTCTACATGAATATAGTACAACACTTTCCACATTTTCAAATTCTAATTTGTGCAATGTTGGGATTTTTAGAGAGGGAGATCATTGCCCCTCTACCTATGTTGATTGGATGAAATCTATTTGAAAATTGAAATATTTATTTTTTGTGGAAAGAGAGGAATAGAAACTATGGGTTTCTACTTCTACATATTTTCCATTTAATTTTTTTTACCATGCAATGTGGTTAACCTACAAATCAATTCCAAATTGTTTGCTTGGGGCTTCTATTTTTTCAATCGTTTTCATTGATATATTGTTTGTCTCTATTATTGTAGCATGCGTTGCAACTGTCATAAGGCATGTGCTCAAAAATTGTCTGTCATTTTCCACATTGATAGATTTTAAATTGTGCAGGCTTGAGCTATTTAGAGAGGTAATATGTTTTCCCCTATATCTCTATTGTTTAAAAGAAAGTGTTTCAAAATTGAAATTGTTTATATGTAAGAAGAAATGAATAGAGATTGTGGATTTTAGTTTCTATGACTTGCCCATTTGAATTTTCTTACTATGTAATGTACGTATTCTTCTATTGATTTGAACTTATTATAAATAATTTTGCAACTAGAAGAATTGAGTTGTGTCCATATTTTCATCTTGAGAGAAGGTTTTTTTCCCAAATCCATTCTTGCTAGGGTTTATACCATATTTGTTAAGAGCTTGAATGTATTCATTATGTTTGAATCCCTGAGATTTTCGAGTTTCTATTATGTTTGATTGTGTTTTTATTTACATGTCATGTATTTTCCATCTATGTCTTTTGTTGAAAAGAACCCTATTTGAAAATTGAAATTTTGTTGATTGTAATGTAAGAACATAGTAATGCAACTTCTGGTATTTTTTTATGGGAGTTTACTATTTGAATTTTTTATCATGCAATTAAAAGGGCATAAATGGTTTGCTTTCTAGGAGAAATTTCTTATAATTTATTCCTCCTATAAAGCAAACCATATGAGTACCACAAGCTAAAATCCAAGGTTCCCTTTAGATATCTAAATATTTGTTTCACTACTTGCACATGAGTTTATTTTGGTGTAAATTGAAATGGTGTAACCAATACTACTTCTTTCATAATGTCCATCCTTGATGCTATAATATATAGTAGGTTTCCAATCATTGACCTATACAATGTTTGATTTTCTTCTGGAGATTCATCATCTTTGCTCAATTTACAACATGTGACCATGGGTGTGTTGACTGGTACATAATATTTCATTCTAAACTTCTTCAACATTTCCTTGATATACTTGGTTTGTGAAATGAATATGCCTTTGTAGAATTGAGAAAATTGTAAACCAAGAAAGAATGGAAATTCACCAAACATTGACATCTCAAATTCCTTTTGCAATTCTATTGCAAACTCTTGTCACATTTTTTTCATATTGCCTCTAAAAATGATGACATCTACATAAACCACAACAATCAACTAATTTTATCCAATTGCCTTGATGTATATATTATTGTCAACAATTTTCTTTTTGAAGCCTTGTTGTTGTAGATATTTGTCAAGTCTTGAATACTAGGCTCTGGGAGCTTGTTTTATCCCATAGAGTGTTTTATTCAATATGCATACACGATCCTTATTTTATGATAATAAGAATCCTTTTGATCTTTCAATGTATACATATTCCTCTAGATTTCCATAGAGAAAGGTGGAATTGACATCCATTTGATAAACTTTGAAGTTATTGAAACATGCAAATGCCAAAAACATTTTGATAGCTTCTACTCTTGCAACTGAGGAAAATTTTTCTTCAAAATCAATACCTTCAAATTGAAAATAGACTTTGCAAGACAATATTGTTTTATTTCTTATTACTTGTCCATGTTCATTCAACTTGTTTCTAAAAACTGTTGGAGAAATTTCTTTTTTTGGCACACTAGTTCAATTTGAGTTAATTGACTAGTTCTATTTTGGACTTTCTATTTCAGATCATCACTATTATGTTGTTATGCATGCATTCATTCTGCTATTATGGAATGTTATGTCCTATATATGAGTGTATTCCACTCATTCATTGTATCATATTGATCATCATCTATGTATCAATCATCATCTCATTGGAGTGGTGTGAATATATTTTATCATTATTCCATATTGAATCTCTCTTACTTTCTTGATAATCTTTGTTTGTACTTGCTTTAGCTAGATATCTTATGCAGGTTTCAATCAAACATTGAAAAAAACCCACTTGGTTCCAATCACATTTTTATCTTTGGGTCTTGGAACAAATTGACATGCCTCAGTCCTCTCAATTTGATTCATCTCTTCTTCCATGGAATCAATATAATGATTGTCTTTGCTAGCTTTCGTAAAGTTATTTAGCTCTATTTTAGATAGAAAAGAGAAGTTTGCAAGTTCTGGTGCACTTTCTAGTCTTCTTCTAGTCTGAACTCTCGTATATTTATCACCAAGAATTAAATTTTCTGAATGATTCTTTCGGACAAATCTAAATGGTGTCTTTATATCTTGATGTTTGGATTCTTCTTTTCATTTTCTTCTCCTTATTTTTCTCATTATTATTTGTAGCTTGGATCCTCTATTTGAGCATGTGCTTTCACCTTCTAATGCCCTGCTTCATCCACTTTCACATTAGCACTCTATGATTTTTCCCAATGCTTTATTGTAACATTGATAAGCCTCACTTCTTGATGAATAACCAAGAAAGATACCTTCATCAACTTTGGAGTCAAATTTTCCCAAGTCCCCATCATTTATTTTTATGTAGAACTTTCTTCTAAAAAATTTGAAGTATTTAACTGTTGTTGGTCTACCCTTCCATAATTCATAAGGTGTTTTGTTGTTGTTGACTCTGATTTTCCCTCTATTTAGAATGTAGACTGTGGTGTTGATTTCTTCTCTCCAAAACATGTCTGATAGATTAGCTTCATTCGACATTTTTCTAGCCATTTGTTGTACGGTTTGATTCTTCCTTTGACTATCACTCCATTCCGTTGTGGCATTCTTGCCGCTAAAAAATGTCGCTTTACTCCATGAAGCTCACAAAAATATTCAAATTCATTTGAGAAAAAATCACCTCCTCTTTCTGATCTCAGGCACTTGACTTTCAAATCAATTTCATTTTCAACCTAGGCTTTGAATTCTTTGAACTTATCAAATGCTTCATATTTTTATTTTAGAAATGTAGCCCATGTCATTCTAGAGTAATCATCAATTAGAAACATGAAGTAAATTTCACCTTGTAGACTTTTGTTCTTGTAGACCCATAAAGATCTGTATGAATAAGTTTTAATGGCTTCATTGTTGAGTACTCATTTGATTTGAATCTTGCTTTTGTATGTTTCCCATGCTAGATATTCTTGCAAAGAGTGTTTGAAGGCTTAGAAATCTTTGGCATATCTCGCATTGCTTGTTTGGTGTTGATTTTAACTAGATTATAAAAATTTATATGGCCCATTCTTTTATGCCATAACCATCTATCATCTATTTTTCCCATATATCATTTTTCTACCTTGAATTTATTGAGAATATATACATTATTTGAGGTTCTAAATGCATTTTCCACTAATCTTCCCGACCCTTTCTTCATTATCTCACAGCCTTGAGAATCAAATGTGAGAGTGTCCTTTATCACACATTTGAATAACACTGAGAATATTATGTTCCAAACCTTCATCATACAAGAAATTTTATGTCTTATTTTTTCCAATATCAAGACTAAGAGTATCTTTTCTTGTTATCCTTGCAAGATCATTATCTCCAAATGTTACACTACCTTTATTTACTTCCTTCAAAGTGAGAAACTTGTTCTTGTCCCTTGTCATGTGGCTTGAGCATCCACTGTCAATGTACCATATGTTTCCTTTGTTTTTAGCATGAAGGGAAGTTTGCACAAGCATAGATTCCTCCTTCTTCTGCTTTTCTTGCTCTTTTCCAAGTTCCTATGGGTTCTTTCAAAATTGAAATTGTTTATATGTAAGAATAAATTAATAGAGATTGTGGATTTTAGTTTCTATGACTTTCCCATTTGAATTTTTTTACTATGCAATGTACTTAGCCTTCTATTGATTTGAACCTATTATAAATAATTTCACAGATAGAAGAACTGAGTTGTATCCATATTTTCATCTTGAGACAGGGTTTTTTTCCCAAATCCATTCCTGCTAGGGTTTATACCATATTTCTTAAGAGATTGAGTGTATTTATTATGTTTGAATCCCCAAGATTTTTGAGTTTCTATTATGTTTGAATGTGTTTGTATTTACACATGTCATGTATTTTCCATCTATGTATTTTGTTGAAAAGAACCATGTTATAGCGCAAGTTATAGGTTGGGAAAATCCCGAACCAACCACAAATCAATTTCTACAACTTGGTAATCCTACACCCAATTCCACCTCGATGTATGTCCCACACTTCAAGGGTGACTAAGTCACTCTAGGGAGGTGATCCTGGTGACCCTAGGGGGATTGAGATGGATATGGAGATGAATGGTATTGAAGACCATAGATTTCAATTCTAAGTGGACTGAAATTTGTGGAATGAAGTCTTTGTAAGGTCCAAGGGTTTCCAAGCATGTTGAGTAACCTGTAAAAGATGAAATACCTACCTGAGACACAAGAAAAGACACTTTGCAATGATGTATGTTAGTTGGATAAAAAAATTAAGGTTGTTGTCCCTAATTTGCATAAATATATAAAATTATATATCACCAAGAAAATAGCACTATAGGTTGCTCCATAAATGCTAAATATCAAGTAGAAAATGAAAGAGAAAGACTAGTAAATGACTGGCTAAACTCAAGGTGAAAAACCAATATTCTTAGCATGAAAGATAAGGTTGTTGTAAACACTTGTATTCATCAAATTATATCATCCTTATTTTTGTACCAATCAATGTATTACAGTAATAAAATAATCCACTGAAATTCCCTCAAACGTTTCCAAAAAGTGTGTTGGACCAAGGAGAAAAGGTGTGCAAACTTTGAGAAAAATCCAATGGTTGATAAGAGATTTATTCAAGCAAATGAGCTAGGGTTTATGCATCCCTAATGTCTGAATATGTATTTTTGTAATAGAAGAAAAAAGTAGTAGGAGAGAGGGGACGCCTTAGTATGGGAAGACTCATGTCAATGAGGCCAACCAACTTCAAGCAAGAAACCTTTCAAAAGATCAAAAATTGTGTTTCCCAAGGCAATGATTTTATATCTCCAATGAAAAAAAGTATGACTAGTTCCTTTACTATTGGGTTAATGGAGTCAAATAAACAAATAACTAGAGAAGCTACCTCCTTGGGGGTGTAAGCCCTTTTACTTCCCAAGGCAAGTTTCTCTAACTAGGGTTTAGGCTAAGAGGGTGTATGCCCTTATACTTCTCTTAGAAAACCCTTGTAAATCAATGAGAGGAAGCATAAAATGATGAATACTATGGTGGGTGTGTATTCCCTTATACTCCACACCTAGCTCCTAGCATAACAATACTTGAATTGAAAAAATGATAGCATAATAGTAAAAGGTCGTACCAATATGAGGAGGAATGCCAATATAATCCACCATAAGAGCTAGAAAACATCATCCAAGTATAGTGGCTCACTCCTCCATCAACCATTCATTAATATAGCCATAAAAAATTACAAAAGAGACTAAAAGAGCCAAGTGTAGTGAAAATTGCAGACCAAATCCTCTCATAATGAGGGAGAGTTATCCAAAAAAAAATTAGATCTTATGATCTCTATTTATACAAAATGTAGCTAACATAGTTTGTCCACATACTTTAGGGTAAAATACAATATTAGGGGTTAAAAACTCTAATATTTCCCCTTTTTACAAAATAATACTAAACAATTCCTCCAAATTTCACTTTTGCACAAATAAAACCATAATTTAGAAGGATGTCACCCCTTTAGGGGACGTTTTTCCACTTTAAGGAAGTCGTTGGTGTTGGAGAAGCATGGGTATGCCTTGAAAGGGAACATGTCAATAATCTAAGCACTCTCATCATGGTGAAGACCCTCTTCTCCCAAAATTTCCATGTGTCAAAAGAGTGGCACCTCACCACCATGCCCTAGCCCCAAAATCATGACGTCAAAATCAAAAATAGGTTGTGTATCCCCTCTTGGGAAAATCATTTGGAAAGTGAGGGATGGGATATGTTTTCCAAGTCATCATCAAGGCCTTCCAAGCCTAATCTCTCTCATCTGGAGTGTGGGCCCCTGGAATCCAAACTATGGGCTTGTAGCCCCATGGAAGCCCAAGATAGGCGTGTTCTCCCAAAACTGTCCACCAACTAGGTCATGCAAAGACAAATGAGCACACCCTCCAAGGATCTCAAGTCATAACATCATGATAAGTGAATCCAATCAATAAATAAGTCATCCAAGCATGTGCATGAAATATCACTATATCAAACAATTAAGGAGGGTTAAAGAGGTGTCCTATTGGGTAGATCTTTCCCTAGGTTAAGGAGAGTTTCCAAGATATCCCTCTCTAATACATGTAAAGTGGATCGAGTGGTTGGGGTCAAGACTCAATGGGAATAGGGCTCATGACATACAAAGGATTGTAGTGTTTCATTCATGGGTGACTTTGTATAAGGTGTGTGGTACCTTCATCCTCAATGCACATTTTCAAAGCCCAACAATTTCCTTTTATCTTTCTTTCTTTATTTTCTTTCAATATAGCATAAGGAGAGGTTGAAGGTCACTTTCGTGGCGTGGTGATTAGATGATGGAAATGTCACCCACAAACAACTAATGGAAATGAGAATTTTGGCTCGTGATGAGACCCCCTTTCTCTCAGCCATGTAACTGAGAGCCATTACCCTAGTTTGGTGAATAGATGATGGTAATTTCATACCACTAGATATTCATGGACATGATAGTTCGGCTCGTGATGAGATCTCCTATCCTTCAACTAAAATTTTAAGCATTTTTTATTATATTGTGGGTCCCCTTTACTCAAAGATAAGAATTTCATTGCTTTCTTGGGTAATCCATGGGTGACACATATGGAAGGTTTATACAAGGCTTTTATATTTTACCCAACATCAACCCCTATGGGCCTTCAACTCCTTCTTCCCATAGAATGAGGGACAACCCCTTATTGGGTCAATACACCCTAAAATCCCAAGAGATAAGTAAATTGAGGGGAACAATGGTGGAAAGTGGTAAGTATGGTTGGGAAAGGTATGATGGCTCATTAAGGGAGTTCCCAGTAGAAAACTCATCCCCAAGGAAAACCACTTACTAGGGCACAATGTCAACCACCAAGGTGAAGCAGGGAAAAAGGAATAATGTCCAAGCATATATCATGAAATCTAGAGAAATATAAGATACAACATAATCAAATAGTTTAAATATTGAAATGATGCTCACCATAATACTAACTTCTACCTCATGGAGCAAGGCCCACTGTCTTCTGGAAGCCAACTACTGCGGTGGATTCCATCTGCAAAAATATGACCAGCTCTGGTGGTGAGTGGGTTTTCCGTCTGTGCAAAGGGTATTTCTGGTCATGTAGTCTCTCAACACTCCATATCGGAAACCTGAGGGCCTCAAGATATAATCTCCTTAGTTATCCACAAAATGGGGATAACAACTGGCTCCTACTTGGGGACATGTGTTCATCGTAGAGTGCATGAGAACTGTGGAATTTCTTAGTAGACTTGTTTCTGCAAGGAAACATCAAACTGTCAAGTGGAGCATGGCCTACTCATCCTTGTTCTCATGTGATCATAATCTAAGCCAGAAAAATAAAATTTTGACATTTTTTCAAAATTTTATAAACTAAGCATGAAACCAATATGAAAGTAGAGAAAAATGAAAATAAGATGTATCTAAACTAACATTATCAATCAATATGAAAATTCAGAGAAAACAAGATGACTTATGTACTTACCTAGGGCCTTGGGGCCCTGAAGATCATGTGTTGGATGATGTCAAGTGAAGTCATACAACCAATGCAATCATTTTATTATCTCATCAAAGTATATCCCCATGGGCTTAATCATATAATACAACAATTGTTAGAAAAACAGGACCGTGGAGCAATAAAATAAAACAAATGCCGAAACAAAACACAGAAGATACACAATACAATAGAGACATATATTTATGTGGTTCACCCAGTGTGGGCTACGTCCACCAGAGAAATTTACAGGTCCTTTATTATTATCCAGCATATGAAGGGATACAACCTACAGCAAACCCGTTGTAACTTCCTCTTCTTTCTCTCACAGTCTCCTATCTCAAAATACAATATTCGCCATCATCCATAGCTACAATACATTTCCCTCATAAAAGACGGTTGCCTTCTAGGGAAAAAAACCCTAACATAATCTCTATCATTAGATCTACGACCTTATAATGAACGGTCCATATTTACAATGAAATTACAATATACATTTACAAGGCAATTATTCAATTAGATTTGTATAAGAAGGGATACTCTTTGGAGCACATTAGTGTGCAAACCAATCTTTTTGAATTGATTCCAGTGAAGACACAAAAAAATTCATCAAAACATATTCATGTAGCACATTTAAGCTTGAAGTATACTTCATATAATTCACGACATGGGCGACTACTAGAGTTGGATCACCATCAAATTTGGGGCAACTTTCCCTCCACTTCGAGGAATACTTATTTTGATATCCAGGAATATTTTAAACATCAAAGAAGGGATAAACCTTGTGTAATTCCCATGGTAAGTCTCGTGAGACCATGGTTCCATTACTTAGGGTAATACATCAATAGAGTCTCCAGATGAGATCAAGGCTCACCAAAGGATGGAAAATGATAAGGGAAAAGTGGGTTCTAGGAAGGTGGAGTAGTCAGATGAGCTTCATGATGATCTCATCAAGGAGGGTGTAAAGGGAACGTCCCTCAGGTGGAGTCGTCAGGAAAGATAAGAGAAAGGCTTTGGGACATCTTACCAAAGTGTCATTAGGGTACGAAGAAGATTTAAAATCTTCCCTGACAACGACGCAAAAATGTTATAGCACAAGTTGTAGGTTGGGAAAATCCTGACTCAACCACAAAGAAAGTGCTACAAATTGGTAATCCTGCACCCAATGTCACCTCAATGTAGGTCCCACACTTTAAGGGTGACTAGGTCACTCTAGGGAGGTGATCCTGGTGACCCTAGGTGGACTGATATGTAGATGGAGATGAATGGAAGTGAAGCCCCTAGATTTCAAGTCTAATTGGAGTGAAATATGTGGAATGAATTCTTGGGTGGTTCCAAGGGTTTCCAAGTATGTTGAGTAACCTGTAAATGATGAAATACCTGCCTGAGACACAAGAAAAGACACTTTGCAATGATGCATGTTAGTTGGATCAGAAAGTTAAGCTAGTTGTACCTAATTTGCAGAAATAGATAACAATATATATCAGAAATAAAATGGTACTATAAGTTGCTCCATAAATGCTAAAGATCAAGTAGAAAGTGCAAGAGAAAGACTAGTAAATGACTAGCTAAACTCAATATTCTTAGCATGAAAGATAAGGTTGTTGTAAACACTTGTCAGCAACAAATTATATCAGCCTTATGGTTGTAACATTCAATGTATTACAACAAGAAAATCATCCGTTGAAATCCCCTCAAAATTTTCCAAACGTGCGTTGGACCAAGGAGAAAAGGTGTGCAAACTTTGAGCAAAATCCAATGATTGATAAGAGAGTTATTCAAGCAAATCATTTAGGGTTTATTCATCCCTAATGGATGAATATGTAATTTTGTAACATCAGCAAGAAGTAGTCGGATTGAGGGGACACCCTAGTAGGGGAAGACTCCTCTCAATGAGGCCAACCAACTTCAAGCAACAAACCTTTAAAAAGATCAAAAATTGTGTTTCCCAAGGCAATGATTTTATATCTCCAATGAAAAAAATCATTACTAGTGCCTTTACTATTGGGTTAATGGAGTCAAATAAAAAATTATCTAGAGAAGCTACCTCCTGGAGAGTGTATTACCCTTTTACTTCCCCAAGACAAGTTTCTCTAACTAGGGTTTAGGATAAGAGGTTGTATGCCCTTATACTTCTCTTAGAAAACCCTTGTAAATCAATGAGATGAAGCATAAAATGATGAATACTATGGTGGAGGTGTATTCCCTTATACTTCCCACCTATCTCCTAGAATAACAATACTTGACTTGAAAAAAAATGATAACATAGTAGTAAAATATTATACCAAGATCGAGAGAAATGCCAAGATAATCCACCATAAGAGCTAGAAAACATCATTCAAGGATAGCGCCTCAATCCTCCATCAACCATTAATTAATATAGCCATAAAAAAGTGCACAAGAGACAAAAACAACCAAGTATAGAGAAAATTCTAGACGAAATCCTCTCATAATGAGGGTGAGTTATCCAAAAAAAATAAGATCTTATGATATTTATTTATACAAAATGTAGCTAACATAGTTTGTCCACATAGTTTAGGGTAAAACATAATATTAGGGGTTAAAAAACCTAATCTTTATCCTTTGTACAAAACAATACTAAACCATTCCTTTAAAATTTCACTTTTGCACAAATAAAACCCTAATTTAGAAGGACGTCTCCCCTTTAGGGGATGTTTTTCCACTTTAAGGAAGTCGTTGGTGTTATAGAAGCATGGGTAGGCCTCCAAAGGCCACATGTCAAGAATATAAGCACTCTCATCATGGTGAAGACCCTCTTCTACTCAAAACTCCCATGTGTCAAAAGAGTGGCACCCCACGACCATGCCCTAGCCCCAAAATCATGACGTCAAGCTCAAAAATAGGACGTTTTTCCCCTCCTCGGAAAATAATTTGGCAAGTGAGGGCTCAACTATGTTGTTCAAGTCATCAAGGACTTCCAAGAATGATCTCTCTCATCCAGAATGTGAGCCTGTGTCATCCAACCTATGGGTTTCTATCCCCATGGAAGCCCAAGCTATGATTGTTCTCCCAAAATTGTCCACCAACTAGGTCTTGCAAAGAAAAAAGAGCACGCCCTCCAAGGATCTCAAGTCATAACATCATGATAAGTGAATCCAATCAATAAATAATCCATCCAAGCATATGCATCAAATATCACTATATCAAACAATTAACAACTCAAAGACATTATGTGACTTGTCAAGATTGAATATGGGAGGGTTGACGAGGTGTCCTATTGGATAGATATTTCCCTAGGTTAAGAAGAGTTTCCAAGAGATTCCTCTCTAAGCCATGTAAACCGGATGAAGTAGTTGGGGTCAAGACTCAATGGGCATAGGGCTCATGACATACAAGGGGTTGTATTGTCTCATTCATGGGTTCCTTTGTAGAGGGTGTGTGGTACCTTCGTCTGCAATGCACTTTTGCCAAGCCCATCAATTGCCTTTTATCTTTCTTTCTTTATTTTATTTCAATATAGAATAATTATAAGTTGAAGGTCACTACCTTGGCATGGTGACCAGATGATGGCAATGTCACCCACAAACACCTAATGAAAATGAGAAGGTTGGCTCGTGATGAGACCCCCTTTCTCTCAGCCATGCAACTGAAAGCCATTATCCTGATTTGGTGACCAGATGATGGTAATTTCATACCACTAGATATTCATGGACGTGATAGGTTGGGTCGTGATGAGACCTCATGTCCTTCAACTAACCTTTTAAGCATTATTTATTATATTATGGGTCCCCTTTACACAAAGATAAGCATTCCATTACTTTCTTAGGTGATCCTTGGGTGAAGGATATGAAAGGTTTATACAAGGATTTTATCTTTTACCCAACATCAACCCCTATGGGACTTCAACCCCTTATTCCAATAGAATGAGTGACAACCCCTTATTGGGTCAATACACCCTAAAATCCCAAGAGATAAGGAAATGGAGGGGAACAATGGCGGAAAGTGGTAAGTATGGTCGGGAATGGTATGATGGCTCATTAAGGGAGTTCCCAGTAGAAAAATCATCCCCAAATAAAACCACTTACTAGGGCACAATTTCAACCACTAAGGTGAAGAAGGGAAAAATGAATAATGTACAAGCATATATCATGAAATCTGGAGCAATCTAAGATACACCATAATCAAATAGCTTAAATATTGAAATGATTCTCACCATAACACTGACTTGTATATCATGGAGCAAGGCCCACTGCCTTCCAAAATCCATCTGGTGTGGTGGATGCCATCTGTAAAGTCAAAGAAGATATGGAGCTAAAGTTGGGATCGAAAGGATTTTTCATGATAATATTCTCCTACTCCAAGGATAAGAACGGAAAAAAATACAAAGGACCATATTTTTTTAACTTTGTTGGGTTGCATATGAAATACTAGATGAAATGATTATCTTGTGATAAAGGGGATTACATAGTGGCTCCAATTTGGATTACGCTCTACTCCTTACCCCGAGAATTCTTGCACCCGAAAAATCTAGAAGGAATTGAGAATACCCTAGGATCCTTTGTTAAACTTCCAGAGATCACCAAGATGAAAAAAATACATGTCCTATGCACATATATACATCTACATGAAAGTTGAAGGATCCCTAATGGAATTAGTATTCATTTTCTACTAGGATGATGACTGGACATGGATGTTGAAGGCTTCATCAGTATAATTAATAAGAGAAAGGTGGGACAAAAAGGAAATAAACACATTGGGGAAACTTCCAAGAAAGAATAAAACAGTTTCCATGCATTTAAAATAGAAGAAAACTAGACGGAGAACACAAAAGGAAAGGAAGCAGTGAGGGTAGGTCCCATCCCAATGAAATAAATAGTGGTTATTAAGAATGAAGAGATTCCAAAGTGACATCGCATCGAACAAAGCATAATAATATCCCCAACTCCTGAAGGGTAGATCAATATGCAAGATAGGGAGGACAAGGAAGAATCACAAGAGGAAGAAAAGTGGGAGGATGCCTCCCAAAACATGGATATAGAATAAATGGATCTTGATATCAAATCCCTCATCGCAATTCACAGGGAGAAAGATATAAACAAGATGCAGATGGGACAATTACGCAAACTGCATCGAGCGATAATCAAAGGGAAAGGAAAAGGAAGCATTCATGAGAATTTGAACTCGTCATCAAGGAACTTGGGAATAAATACCAACCCTCTTAAGAATCCAAAAAAATTATGCAGGGAGGAGAAGAGAAAAGGACACAAACCTCATCGGCAAGTTCTGGAAGAAGTAGGAGAACTACTTATTGACTTCGACCAAGTCGTGAGACTTATGTATGATTCCTTCCTACCCAAACCCATATGTTAATCATGAAGATATTCTACCGGAATATGAGAGGATTGAATGCTCTGTCCAAACATAGAATTCTTAATAAAAAAAAATAGTTTAAGAAAAAGTAGATCTAGTAATGATGCAAGAAACAAAATGTGATAGAAATGCGATGAGGAGAATAACAAAAAAGATATGGAAAATTTGTGAAGTAGAATGTATAGAAGGAGAGGGGGATTCTCGAGGACTAGAAATCGTTTAGGACCCAAACATCCTAAAGGTGGAGGTAACTTCTTAGAACCCAAGAATCCTCACGATTCACTATAAGAAATTAGGATCTAAAGAACAAGGATTCGTTTTGAATGCCTATGGTCCTCTAACTCCAGCGGTGAAAACATATTCCATAGGGTAAACCTCACAGATGGTTCATCTCATGCAAGATCAACAATGGATTATACGGGGTTATTTCAACCTTATTAAGTAATTGGAATATAAAAAAGGTGGAATGCATAATATGGATGCAGAGAACATGTTATTCAAGGAGACCATAGAGAAATCAAGACTTATAAATCTACCATCCTGGGGGGAAGGTTCACTTGGAGTAATAGAAGAGGGGATCAAAGAAGGTAGTAGAGAGCCTGGATAGGTTCTTGGTCTCAAAGACCTTATTCAAATTAAAGCAAGTGGTTGCAACATAAATCAAGCCTTTCTATGGATCTCACCACTATCCAATTTCCCTCTGCTCGGAAATTTCCATGACTCCCTACCCTAAGCCTTTTAGATTTGAAAAATTCTAGTTACGGAACCCAAACTTCCTACAAAAGGTATTAGAATGGTGTAATGACCAACCAAAATTATACAAAACTCATATGTACCAATTTTAACAAATATTAAAAAACACCAAATTATGCATCAAGAAATGGAAGGAGGTCTTCGGGAATATCTAGGAGGAAAAAATAAAGATGGAAGAAATAAAAAATAGTTAATTCTTAATGGGCACTCCCAAGAACTAAATAGAAAGGAGGATTAGATCCGTTAGATTTTGAATGAAAGACACAAGCAAAAAGAGATCTTATATCATCCAAAATATTGAATCCATTGGCTTTAGCAATGGGACAAAAAAACTAAGTTCTTCCACAATTATGTTCTATGGCGAAGAAGCTAGAATCACATCAATTCTGTGTAGGATGAAGTGGGAGAATTATTGGGGAACCATAAGGACATTGAAAAATATCTAGCGAGACATTACAGTAGCCTACTAGCACAACCTAACATAAATAGGAGGGAGGCCACTCATAAGATAAAGTGATCTATCCCTAGCCTGATCTCGCCAATCGTAGCCTCATGTGCAAGGTGACTCTAGAGGAGGTTGATGAAATAGTCAAGGAAATGTTGATCGGGAAGTCCCCGGGACCATATTTCTTCACCTTGGACTTCTTCCAATCATGTTGGAGAATAATATGAAAATATGTTTGGGCAGTAGTAGAAGAATCTTGCTCATCTCAATCAATCTTATGGGCCTTCAACACTCCCTTTTTTACTCTCATCCCTAAAGAACGTGAAGCAAGGATTACAAATAAGTTTCACCTTATCTCTTTATGCAATGTTATCTATAAGTCATAACTAAAGTCATTGCAAACATATTTAAACCTATTTTGCAGGAAATTATTTCACCTAAGAAAGGGGGTTTTGTGGAAGGGAAACAAATATTGGATGGAATAATTGTGGCACATGAAACTATTCATTACCTAAAATCTAGTGGTCCATTGGGTATGATTATTAAAGTAGACTTAGCTAAATCCCATGATAGAATAAATTGGAACTTCCTAAGAGAAATTTTGGGGGCTTTTGGCTTCAACCTAGCCTGGATTTCCTATATTTCAGGTATGATCTCATCAGTCTTCTTCTCGATTCTTTTCAATCACACCCCGTGGACAACCTTCAAAGCCTCTAGAGGAATTTTTGAGGGAGATCCATTATCCTCCTACTTGTTTATAGTATTGGAATAAGGATTGGGGCCTTTCATCAAGCTTTCCCTCGAGGAAGAGTCCTTGCAAGGCCTTCAACTTAGCCCCCATTCAGAACCTCTATCCCAACTCTAGTTTGTGAATGAGACCTTCTTGATGGGTTGACCCATGGTCAAGGAAGCGTGATCCATAAAGAGAATCCTTGAGACCTTCATGGAAGCATCAGGAATGCAGATTAACCAGGAAAAATCCAAAATTGTCTTCTTTAACACCCTTATTTCTATCGAGCATAATATAATGAGAATCATGGGATTCCAAAGAGAATCCCTCCCCTCCAAGTACCTAGGATTCCCTCTCTTGGATGAAGCGGTTTGCAATACTTCTTTGCAGGAGATCCTCACCAAGTTGGAAGAGAATATCAATAGTTGGACCCATATATTCCTAACTTTACCCAGGAGGGTTCTCCTCATTAAGTTAGTTCTCTCAACAGTGCATATCTACCTTTTATTTGTTCTTGCATCCCCTACAAACATTCAACAATGAATTCAAACAATTCAAAGAAACTTCCTATGGGGAGGAACCAAGAAGGGAAAAAAAATGGGCTTTGGTTTCTTGGGACAAAATGTGCACCCGAAAGCCCTAGGGGGTTTAGGCATTAGAGACCCCCAAAACATGGGTTAAGCGCTAGTAGACTGTGTTTTATGGAGATGGAACAAGAAACCTGAGGCTCTAGTATGGAAGGATAAATATGCAAAGGATATCCCACCCATAGAATGGATATTAATGGAAGGAGTAGTTTTTTTTTATGTGAAATTTCACCAATTTGGCTAAATTTCAATTTTTTTGGAGAAATTTAGGCTAAAAATTTTCATTTTTTCATTAAAAGTAAAAGAGTTGTAGCCTAATTTATAATTATAGTTATGTATACACTTATATCTTTTCCCTAAATCTATACATTTTCCATGAACAAATAATAGGTTTTCTTAATATTTTAGTATTCATCCCAATTTTTTTTGGTATATTCTCTACATATGGATGATTAGTTAGTAGTAACTACTCTTGGGAAAACCATGAATTTGAAATTGAAGTCATGTAAATTTATATAGGACAAGAAAATGCTTTTAATAATTTACTTTTTCTATTTTTTTCACTTCTTTCAACATGGAGAGAGTATATCATGTTGTATATTAATGTGTAGAATTTTTTCCATGTATTTTTAAAGATATTTTTCATTGCCATTTTTTTAGTGTTATAAGTTCTCTCTATGAAAGTTTTTTTTTCTCTAAATATTCTTTCATAATAATTTTTTTGTTAATTATTGTCAATAATGCACATGTGACACAAATGAAATGGTGGTGTTGCCAAATTTTAAAGTTAGTAACAAGAAATCAATCAATTATTACCTAAGATAAATGATATAATTTTTTAACAAATATGGTTTGATTGGCAAATAATTTAATAAGTTATGATTTATGTGTTTGAAAAAAAAACATTAATAAAAACCTGGACAGCGATAGTCCAACAACAAAAGAAATTCATGATAGCAAGTCGGCCCTAATGAGGATTCTTGGGAGCATATCCCTTCCGTGATAAATGAGGGGAAATATCAACAAATCCAAGAAAGGATGATGGGAGCAGGTTGGAGGCGGGTTTACCAATTTTGGGAAGAGAACCCTAGCAACAACCAGTCGTTATAAAGATCCTGGAATAATTTAACGAAATGGCCAGTAGAATGGGAGGGGAACTCCTCCGAGGAGTTCGAGCTCACTCAACTCCAAAAACCTATGTATACCAAACCAGGGAAAGACATCCTGCGACGGGAAAAAAGAGGACATGGAAACTTAGTATAAAATAAGCTTACCAGCACGGGACGGAACCTCAGACACTTCAAGTCACTAGTTTGGAGAAAAGTTTGGAATTCACACCAAAGGCCAAAAGTAGCGACCTTCTTATGGTTGGTAATCAACAGGAGGGACTTAACCTGGGACAGTATCACTAGGAGGGGATATGAAGTCCCTTCCATATGCTCAATGTGCTTCCAAGAAGGTGAAACAACGAACCACTTGTTCAACGCATGCATGATGGCGTCTTTCTCTTTGGGATAGAGAAGCCTGTCTTTTCCAAACCCTTGAGAGAATCAGGCATGACATTAGAAAAACTATTGAGTACTAGAGATCAAAGCTTTTTTTAAATCAAATCCTAAACAGAATTTGGATGTTATTCCCAAGTTTTTTACTCAGGAATATCTGGAAGGAAAGGAATAGAAGGAACTTCAAAAACCAGCATGGTAACCTAGAACAAATATGGCAAGGAATTCACTTTAATATTAAGGAAACAATTTCTTCCTCATCCTGGGAGGAAGAAGAATAGAAACCCACCTGTGAGGAAAGAAAGATTTTCAAAATTTGGCAATTAGGCAGAGACTAGAACTTTCACCATTCAAAAATAAATAAATCCCATTGAGATTTTCAAAATTTGGCAATTAGGCAGAGACTAGAACTTTCACCATATAAAAATAAATAAATCCCAAAAGGATCAAAAGTGTGAGAGAAGTGGGAGCACCCTTTCCCAGGATTCCTGAAATTAAACTTTGATGGAGTTCGAAAAGAAATCCTGACCCAACATGTGTAGAAGGCATATTTTGGGACTTAACCGGAGCAATTTGGAACTTCTTCACCATTAAAATTGGGTATAGAAAATTTTAGGGGCTAAATTTAATAAATAGGTTAATTTTTCATGGTTTTTTTTTAAAAAGAGTAATAAAATTAGCCTATTTTTCATGCTTTTTAAAAAAAAATAGTAATAAAATTAGCCTAAATTTTTATATTTTAATATAAATTTACATCCTTAAAATCATGAGAAAAAAATAACACAGAACTAACACTAATATAAATGTATTTAAAGTAGATTAGCCTTCATCCAGATCCCATCCAGGTCCATGTCAGGAGAAAAGCGAACTCAGTGGCTAACTAACTTGCAAACGTTTAAAAATACTTGTTATATATGTGATCATAATAACAAACTATATAATTTATTAAAATGTGTATTTACAGATTCTATGTCTTCTTAATTTAAGGCATTGCTTATAATTTCTCTATATATTCCATTGACTTCGTCAATTTCGATGCAGGAATGCATTGCCAAGTGCATCTTATACAGAAATCTGGACATAACTATTGAATGCAATGTTGTCATTTTTCATATGTCTTTTCCCAATTTCATTATCTCATTGTTTGCTCATAAAAAGATGGCGAGGGTTTGCTTTTTCATTTTATGTATCGTTCTGTGTCTAACTACTATGAAGGTTGTGAATGCTCTTGTTTTTCATAATTGCGAATATCCACAATCACAATCCCAGTGATAAATGCACTTATGTCCTTCTACATACATGACACAATCATTACTTTTCTATGATGCCTGTAAGAAATAAATTTAATAATTTCTCAATTGCATAAAGAAGATCAAGTTGAAATGCTTAGAATTCAGAAGAAAATGATTAGATTCATTTGAATGAATGGTGTGAGAAAGAAATGTGTAGAATTCAAAAGCAAATGATTAGATTAATTTGAGTGAATGGTGTGTGTTATTCAGAAGATTTGGAGTCTTCTACAGAAAAGGTGTAAAACAAAAAGTCGGTAAACCTTCGTGGAGTTGATTCTTGCAAAAGCTTAATACATAAATCTCCAAATACAGTGAGGGTTTTTTACTGTAAAAAAACCATAAGTCTGTAAACCTTGTAAACCTTCATTCCTGAGTTGATTCTTGCAGAAGTTTAATACATAAATCTCGAAATATAGTGAGGGATTAATAATATTTAGAGTGTGTTTTCACCTTTTAGAATTAGTGTTATGTTGATGAGTGTGTTGTTAAGATGGCAATTAATGTGTTTGTTTGCTTGAATAATTTATTAAAATGTTTATTTATTTAACAAATTAAATAATTTATTAAATGTTGATTTATTAT
>JZKD02S1795742.1:624998-645684 GCA_000966675.3 Picea glauca
CCAATAATATCGTGAGTAGGAGACAGAGATCGATGTTGAACACAGCCATTTTAGAGCAGTGAATATCCAATTTGCAGATAAAGCAAAGAGGATGTAGCCTTCATATTTATAGACAGTGCCCTGTAGGTTAACTAGGTCAACCGATTTTGACAAGGCCAACTAGGTCAACCGTTAACTAGGTCCATTGCCCTGTAGGCTAACTAGGTCAACCGATTTTGACAAGGCCGTGTATTGATTAAAGACGTATCGAATTCAACTTGTTAAAGATGTCATATTGATCCGTTCAGCAACTGGCAAGCAGAATGCTTCAACGTCGACTTCTTCGGACACAAACAGACGGCCACGAAATTTTATTTTATTTTTCTTAAGCTTCGCATTCTTGCTATCAATTCATTGTCTGAAGGGTTTTGAATCATTTTTAAATAAATATTCGAAACAGATCATTATTATCCGTCATCAACATGAATTGTTTAACTGAGAAAAAAATAGACAATTGACAAAGTATCACTCGTAGAACGCGGTTTTCAATTACGGAATTAGTCGCGAAGGGTGACAGAAAATTTCCCCGGAGCCTTGAAGTGTTTGTTATGCGCACGTGAGAATCCTGAAATCACTGCAGATCCCATTAATTAATTCCTTCAGGAAAAAGTAGCCTAGATTATTAAAATGTATTATTTAAAAGAATATGGAAAAAGTTGACACTGAAACGAAGAATGAATTTAAAATTGGGGTTGTTTAAGAATAGTAAAATAATAGATTTTTGAATTTTTTTATTAGAGAAAAATAGTTTTGTGAAATTTTATTTTTTGTTGTTTAAATTGTATTTTTAAATGTATAAATGGATTTGGCATTTTGAAAAACCTTCAATTCATACATTAAAATTATATAAATTCAATCATTCAAATTTCGAGTTCCAACCACTTATAAAACTCCAAAAACTCAAACATTTAGAATAGATATTATTATTATTTTTTTAATTTTTTTTTAATTTAAAAAAATGAATGAAAAAGGATGTGCTTCTACCCATATGAGATATAGCACTACGTCCAGGCAATGGCTAGGTACTATGTCCGTTTTGTATTTTGTTTACAAGTTTTCCTTATATTGTAAATTAGTTTTTACTTAAAAAAAAAAAATTAAAAAATCTTTTTTATAATTTTCAAAAAGTTATATTTCCATTTTTTAATTGGCCGCCCACTATAACGATGACTTAATACGAGTGGTGGAGGGAAAAATCTTTTTGTTAATTGTGAGACATTAAAGTTCAGTTAAAAGATAAATAAAATTGATTTGTTGATGGGTTTAACTCGAGACATTAAAATTCAGTTAAAAGATAAATAAAATTGATCGACATTAACCCACCGCTGCAACACTTCGACATGGCGGAGCTCGCTTATCAGAAGATCGCCATGTACAGAAGTGGTATCGTCCCCATCCTCTACAAAAGGTAATTCATTACCCCTCATTGAATTCAAATTCACGTATGCCAAACTGGTCATTTCGTCATTCTTTCTCTCTGGATACTAATTTATAAGAGGTTAACAATGCAGGGTCCCCTGCATGAGGAAGGGAGGGAGGGAGGAATACGTATCACCATGAGGAAGGGAGGGAGGAATACGTATCTTGAAATAGGTTCCATTATTTGTTGAGTCAGTATCTCCATCTGCACAATTTTTCTTTCCAAACACTAGTATCGCTGGAAACCCGCAGATGAGTCCAAAAATATTAAATAAACTTCAAAGACCTAAAATAAAGCATGAAAATCCCTAAATAACTTATCCTGGAATTCGATTGTTTTAAGGACTTCCTTTTCGATGGCAACATGAAATAATCTAGAAGAGAAAAAAAATGAAAATGAGTAAGAAAATACTCAAAGATCGATGCATTTGGCCTACAAAGAAACTTGCATCGAGATTTTGGATGACAAGATTTTTGCAATATATGAACTTTGCGGAAGCCACAAGTCATGGCAGATTTCGGATAGAGACGAGATGCACCCTGAAAGTATGTCCATTACATATACACTATCCCTAACACATACAAACATTACAATCATGGCCCATCAAAAAACTTGCCTGTCTATGTTCCTATTGTAAACAAAAAAAAAATTGTAGCTTGACAATAAAGATTGAAGCATTTAATTATTATATAATTTTTGAATTCAGATGGCTATGTTAGGTGTTTTCTCAACAAATCACTATTGACAAAATTCACAAGCTTCATTAACAACTAAAAAGTATTTGATCTACAAACACAATGTATATAGAATTTACCATTTGACAAAATGACATCATATATCTACAAAAATAGCAACTTGAAGAGTTATTAACATGATGATAAAAGAACAGGGGTGGTAAGTGTGGGGATTCTTCTTGATCTGAAGGTAAATAGAGAAAATACCTTTGAATGGGGCCTGGGCATAGCTTCAAAGAGGCAAGTGGATGCATGTCCTACTGCGGTGTGTTGAAGACCGTTTGACCAATAATCAAGATCGTACAATCACTCCTAAACCTCATATTATTCGGGTTACAGGCATTGATCCTAAGTAGTTTGTCTACTGCGGTGTGTTGAAGACCGTTTGACCAATAATCAAGATCGTACAATCACTCCTAAACATCATATTATTCGGGTTACAGGCATTGATCCTAAGTAGTTTGTCACCCACGGATCCGTAATCTCCCTAGCTTAACGACATATCAATCAATGTTAGTATCAATGTGGAACGAGTGTCTGGGAATTTTTGGAACAATACAGAGCAATTTTTTGGTCACAGTCAGGATATTTTGGTCATAGCCTTTGTAGTTTTGTGTGTCCAGCCGTTGCATGCATATTTTAAAACTCAATCTTTGTTCTGGTCATCAATGCAAGTCATATCATATGTCCAATTTTTATTCATCAATGGAAGTCATATCATATGTTTAATTTTTATTGTGGATTTAACGTTAATTTTCAAATTGATGCATAGATATTCCTATCCAAGTGATAGAAAACTCGCAACAATTACTAGACAAATACAAAAGAAAGTTAACATGTTTGAAATTGTCCAGAATTTGACTTCGTTTTAGCATCGTTGAATTTTCTTTAGAATACATTCAAGTATTGGTTTTGCAATATAGTAGTTAGGTACTTTGAATATAATACATATAATATTAAGTGATAAGTCCAAACTAATTCCAAGTTACATATCTCAATCATTATAACTACAATGCTCTCCTAGGTAACTCCAAATATCTTGAGAGAGTACAAAGTATTTCTAATCAGGATGCTACCTTGATTCTCTACCCATAACTTCACTCCCTGAGATAGAGCTTTGGAAATAGCAAGGCCAATATCTAATTGATTGTTTATTATTTAAGTTATGGTAGGACTAGCTGTTATGTCGCTTAACCTTGTTTCGATTGCAGTATCCCTTGCACTAGTTTTCCAATAAAACCCTTGTTTACCTTTATTTCGATTCCATTCTCCCTTGCACTAGTTTCCCAACAAAAACCTTGTTTATATCTTTATTATTGTGAGGTTCATGGATGCGGTAAGTCTTATCTCTAATGTAATATCCCTAAGCCGAACCCAATTGTCAATGTAAATACAAATGCACATAAGTTGGTGAGCTGTTTGATATCATTTTGTATGCACATTTCATGGCATAGTGTGCGTATGTACTTTGCAGTAAAATGATGAAGTGTGCACATTCCAGGATACCGCGTGCCACATCTTAAGTGCGCACGATTTTGAAGCCAAGGAGCCTTTGTGTATATGTTGTGTTTTATAGGCTGGTGAGCTAGTTATTATAAGCTAGGATGCTTATGTTTTGATTAGGCCGGAGAGCCTAGATGTTAAAGGTCAGTGCGCCTATTTTTGTATATGTCTCATAATTAATATAAAATACATCGTTGCGTGTAGAGAGACCACAATAAAAGAGATGGGGGACTAAACTCCACTAGTTAGAGAAAGTGGGGGGAGGGGGATAAAAGTTAAGGAAAAGGGAATAAGCTAGGGAACTTAAGCCAAAAAGGAATATTATATTAATATTATTAAATATAAAGTATGGATAATTATTTTATCCTAAGTTCTAATGTTGGGGACAAGTGGGCCAAAGTAGCTCCCAACATGACAAGTGTCAAGTTGGGGGCATTTATACATATTATTGGGAATTAGTTCATTTTCGGGAATCTTTTCCATCATTTTATTCCATCCCGCAAGGATCCATTCAGCCATACCAGGACCATGCACTCACGCAATCATCTATCCACTATACTTCCTTCCATTGTATCTAAACCGGTATCCATAACCACATTTGTTTGGGTAGCTTATTAGATTGGGAGCTAGATTGAAAAAGCAGGTTGTCAGGCCTGTGGGATATTGAAGAGGCGGATTGTCAAGCCCATGAGACATTTCTCTCTCGGTAAGAGAATTGTTGAGAACTGATTTCTTGAAGGTGCTAAACTGCAGCTACAGGACTCTGAGAGTTCATGTCCGGCCTATTGTTGATGCCTAGAAAGGAAGTGGGGCAGTTGAAGGACTGTTGAGTAGAGAAGGGGCACACTTCCTGGGGTGGGATAGGCATGTGGGAAATGACGGACTTTAGGCTGTTAGATTGATTTGGCACCTGTGACGGAGTCTTTCCTACTATCTATGAACCATTAGCCTGGTTAGGAATCCCTTTACCCAGGTGGAGTTTAGTCCCAGCTGGGGGGTGACCCACTGTTGAGAGTGATGAACAATGTGGTCTAAGGCTGGGAGGTTCGTGGAAGGTCTGCACATAGTTGGTGACATTATTACCAATATAAGTGTCAATTGTGTGATAAATTTACATGTTGCATTATTATTTACATGTTTATTTTTATCGGTTTATCCTATGTGTGGTTATAACTCTTTGTATATTTATGAGTATTTCCTCTATATGTTGCATGTATACATTTACTTCTATTTCAATGTGAATCTGTGCATTTACAAATGTATTTGTATGTTTTTTTTTTATATATATGTTTCTGCAAGAGCTCTGTGTGTATATATATTTTAATTGCATGTAGTTAGAAAAATTCATGTGGCATAGCTAAGTTCGATGTTGGGTATGTTACAGTATGTTCCGCAGAGAGAAAGAAAGTGGTCTCTCGTGTATAATGGCCCGACCTGGGTGGCCGGGGATGTTACATCTAACATTTGTTTCCAAGTCATTGTTGGTTTTTCCATGGTTGTGGGTGGTGTTGGTATTTTCTTTGTTGGCTTGTTACTTGCTATGGATTTTTTATACTAATGTCTTTCTATCTGTATATGGTATTGTTCTCATCTTATTGGTTCATTGCTTGATGTGGATTTACCATATTGAGGTCTTATCTTTGGCATTTGTGTTGCCAAGCCAGTGTTGGTTTTCCATTGGTTGTGGGTGGTGTTGGTATTGTCTCGTTGGTTTGTTACTTGATATGGATATGGTTGTATATGGTATTGGTGTTATTTTATCGGTTCATTGCTTGATGTGGGAGGTATTTGTGGTAATTGTGGATAGTTCTAGTTTGTCCTCCTAGTTCTTTGATGCTTTTGGATTTGTCATAGTGACATATTCGTAGTTGTGGTGTGGGCCATCAAAGTGGATGTGTTGAATCATTTGTGGATATTTTATATTCACATATATGTAGTTATGGTGTGGTTCATCAAAGTGGGTGTGTTGAATCCTTTTTGCTTCATTTATTTTGATGACCTTGCAATGTTTTCTTGGTCATTGTAAATGGTGGCAGGGTTGTCTTTTTTTTGTTCTAAGGTTTGGTTGTTTCATCCACCATTGTGAATGGTCACAAGACTATCTCGATTTTTTTGGTGACCTATAATATGTTGTTTGTGGTACTAAAATTATCTAGGTCAATTTATAAAGTTGTGATAATTATGAAAGATAAAAGTTCTAAAGAGATTTGGTTGTCATTTGTTTCACTAAGGTATTTCCAGTAATCAATATGACCTTGGATGCTCCTTCTTGTCTTAATTGTGACTTGTTGTTGGTAGGTGTAAATGGGTGCTTGTCTTGGTTCTACATTGATGGGTACCCAGATGAGGGTTTGGGTTTTCATGGTCATTTATTACATCCCTTGCTAGGTTGTTGTTAGAAAAAATTGGGCACTTTTGAGGGTTGTTGGTCCAGCTGGAAAAGTTTTATCAAAAGGGCATGTTATTTTCCCCTAGTGCTTGGGATGGTGAAAGTCGAATTTCGTTAGAGTGTCCTAGACTATGGATTGGAATTTTCCTAGACTGGATTTTTTCATCCTAACAATGGAAACAAGGTAATCTTTGATTCTTTCCTTGCATTGAACTTGAAATATTGGACTTGAAGGTGTGATTCGTTTTTTTGAATTAACAATGATTTTGGTAGTCTCTATATTCATTGTGCAATTGTTTTCTTGGGATTCCTATTTCTCTTCCATGGTGTCCACTGAAGGACCATTGTTTGTACCTAGAGAAGGCCCATTGTTTGATACAATGCTAGGTACAAACAATAGGCCTTCTCTAGGTACAAACAATTTCCCACCGAAGGCCCATTATTTGTACCTAGAGAAGGCCCATTGTTTGATACAATGCTAGTTACAAACAATAGGCCTTCTCTAGGTACAAACAATAGACCTATGTCAATCCCATGGAAGAGAAATAGGAATCCCAAGAAAAAAACTACCCAAATACTTCCATGTTAAAACATGTTCAAGCCAATTCCTATGTCAACTCCAACCAACAATCCTTGGATCTCTTAGTCATTTCATTATCATCCATATGAATCTTGAAAACGCCCTACCTATCCCATGTCCCATACCATAGGTAGGAAAGCATCACCCATTCCACTCAATCTGCATTTTGACCCATCTCAGTTGTCTATCAACAGTTCCCTTGGTCGACTCCTCATTTCCTTCGTTCACTTATTGGAATGAATTGTCTTGCCTCTGCCAAGACCTTTCATTGTTTGGATCTTCGTTGTAATGGTTGAGTCACCTCATGACTCAACCAATCTGACTAAGGCACTCAGACACCAATGCACCTCATCCACACTCCTCTCAAACGAAATGTGCATCATGTTGTGTTGTTCACCTCAACGAGCTCTTCAACACACTTCACAAGAAAGTTATAAAAAAATACAACTTATCCCCATCTCTGTCGCCAAATATATCTGATTCCCCTTCTTGATTTCTCCCAAGCATGATGCTCCAAGTCCTCATCCACATCTTCCTCCCTCAAGGAACTCTAAACTATTTTGTAACTCCAATGAAGGTCACAACACTTAGACCTCTCCCAAGTCTGCGATGAGAAAAGGTCTCCCTTGTCCTCAAAATATAACTCCATTGGGAAAAAAAAAAACTGTATGAACGTCAAAATTATTAAAAGATGAAAAGGTTGAAATTGAAATCTTAGCCCTATAATTTAAGAATGATGTATGATAGTTGATTTAGGGTTTTGGAGGGGGAAACCAACATATCTAAGGAGAATATATTGCTTAAATGATTGAAAATATTTCGCCATTCGTACATGAGTAATATATCAATTTTCTCTAAAGTCGCCTTATACTTAATGGGAAACATGTTTACATTGATTAATATTATTTTGAGTGTAACTAAAAGAATTGGTGATTTATGTTGGTGTTGATTAATGGAGAGGTAGAGGTATTATTTTTTCTAATGGGCTAGCGATGAATTTTAAAATAAATTGAAGGGAAATGTATATTTTCATCCTAGTAGTGTTGAATGCGCAGAGTGAATGCAATTGTTCAACATCGTTGAGGAAGGAATGAGTACAATTTTCCTTGCATAACCCTTGCTTATTTCATTGATATTGTGAGGTTCATTTATCATTTTGGGTTTTTAATGTAGATATGTAGGCGGTTGTGGTGTTAGTAGCGAATTGGATACAATAAGTTATTCCTTTGTCCTTTATGTTGTCCAACCATTGTTAGTTTTCTCATGGTTGTGGATGGAACTAGTCTTGCTTTGTTGTCTCATTACTTGTTGTATATTTGTCATACTAAGGTCTTTGTATTTGTAGGGAGTGTTGGTCTTGTCTTAATGTGTAGCGTATATCCATGCAATTTGAACACCTTAAGGAAACCATTCACAAAACTAGATCAAATATTAGTACATCAACTTATTGTGGTTAAAACCCAGAGGGAAACAATATATGGCCCCATTCAACATAGACACTTGAGGAAAAATACTAATAGAAAAGAAAATTGATTTACATATGAGTTTTGTCACTGACCCTCCATGCTCTTTAAACATAGATCATTGACCAATCAAGAGTTAATCCATGGATCAATATAGTTGTTAGTATCAAGGAGAAGATGAATCCTGAGATCCATTTATGTCTAGAACATAATTATGACCATTGGATTATATAATTAAAATGCATACTAAACAAACAAATTTTACCTAAAGACCTAATAAACCAAGTTGATCTTAACTAACTTGTAAGTGTCTAAATATCTTAGCATCCCACCTTAAGAACAACTTGGGATAGGACTTAAGGATTTACAAAGGTGAGACAATAGCATAAGGAAGGAGGCATTAGAGTTTATCCCCCCTTAAAGAAAACTTCCTGAACTCCTAACATAGATCGAAGTTTTGAATCTTCACTTATGTAAGAGACTTTGTGAAAATGTCTGCAATTTGATCATCTATAAGGAAATAATGCACTTTAAGATCATGATCCTAGAGAATTGTTTTGATGAAGTGCATATGTATCTCAATGTTTTTTCTACAGTGATGTTGAATGAAATCTTTGGGGAGTTGAATGACACTCTAATTTCCACACAAGAGTGTGGTCTCATGTTGCTACCAAAATCCAAATTCTG
Source organism: Picea glauca (assembly GCA_000966675.3). Taxonomy (NCBI): domain Eukaryota; kingdom Viridiplantae; phylum Streptophyta; class Pinopsida; order Pinales; family Pinaceae; genus Picea; species Picea glauca. Next base: position 633,814 of record JZKD02S1795742.1, read on the forward strand.
AAAAGATTTGTCAAAGCCACAATGGTTCTTAACTTGCACTAATTGTTGCTTGATACTCCACTTCTACTCAGAAGGAAAAGCAAGGGTGCCTCTCTTCTTACAATTCCAAGTGATAGGTCTGGAACCAATACTAAAAACATAACTTGCAATAGAATTTTTATCATCAAGGTCACCAAGCGAATTGAAATTAGTGAATCTAACCAACAAATGAGCCCTCCTTGAACTGTAATCTATCCCAAAACTGAATTGTACCTCAGATATACTAAAGCATCATTTTTTCTTCTTTCAAATGGCTCTCATGGGGTGTTTGCATATGTCAAGAAACAAGACCTACAACAAAGGAAATATCAAGATAGTTATGATTCAAGTACAAAATCCTACCAACTAATTGATGGTCCAAAGTGGCATCTGCTTTTAGTGTAGTAAAGGTGGAAATAGGTTTGACTCTAGATTTGAAGGGAGATGGATCTGATTTACAATATTCCATGTAAAAGAGGTGAAAATGGTTATGTTCATACTTAGATAGGGAAAGGGAAATTATTTCCTTGGTTTGCAAGAAATGGATGCAAAGAAAATCATGCAAATGTCATAATTCTATCATTTCAAATTTCATATTAAGGGTATATTTCACATGGGTTAAAAGCTTGGGGTCACTACTAGTGAGTATAAGGTCATCAACACAAAGAAAACGTATTATGAGATGGTTAACTACTTTCTTGGTATGGAAATTTGTGTCAAATTGACATCTAGAAAAGAAAAAAGTTATCCATTTTAACATACCAAACCCAAGGACATTGCTTAAATCCATAGAGAGATTTCATAAGGTAGAAAACAAGGCTTGGGTCATTCTGAATATAACCAAGAGATTGTTCCAGGTAAATTTATTCTTGCAAATCCCCATGCAAGAAGGTTGATTTAATGTCCATTTTATGGACCTCCCATTTATATGAAGCAACAAGGGATATAACAAGGTGGATGAAATTCATTTTGTCTATAGAGGCAAAGGTTTCAATATAGAAAAGAATTTTACTTGAGAAAATCCTTTGGAAACTAATAAATCCTTATGTGTTTCAACAGTTCCATCTGATGCATACTTATTTCTATACACCCATTTACATAAGTTTTTTTCCTTCCAGAAGAGGTACAAGATCCTAAATATTTCTTTCCATTGGATAACAATATTCTTCATTCATTGTTTCCTCCCAATTTAGATGGTGAGAAGCTTCTGCAAATGTTTTTGGATCATGAGTCTCTAAAACTTGAGCTAAAAGACAGGAGGCTCACTTGAACTATGAACATGTACAATGTCGATTTGAAGAATCACAGAAAACATCACCACTCACTTATTGTGTTGTACAAACCCATATAGGAAGATATGGTGTTGAAATATCTTCATGTTCAACAAACCCAAGTGGAGGAGGTTGTGTAGGAAAAGACAGATTTCCATCCTAACTATTGTCATCTAAAGAAGAAACCAGAATAGTAGCACTAGGAGAATAGTTGGGAATAGAAGATGGCACACTCATTGAAAATAGATAGTAGGCCAAAGATGGCACAAACATTGAATTAGGCTTGCAAACCAAGAGACCTTCATGAAACATAACATCTATCCTCACAATAATTTTGTTAGAAAGAGGTTGAAAAATTCTATAACTTCTTACATCTTTGGAATAGCCAGCAAAATGCACTTCTCACTTATAGGCTATAATTCTTTCCTTTTCTCATCAATAATGTGATCCCATGCTTCACTACCAAACACATAAAGTAGCCTACACCTCGTTAAATTTTACTCCATGCTTCTTTGAGTGTTATATATTTTAAATAATTTGTGGGAGTGTGATTAACTATGTAATTTACATAGGAGTGATTAGGAAATAAAACTTTGAGAATGGCATGCAGAGCAGGTTAGAGGTTTAGGGATATAGGGTTAGGGTTTCAAGAAGGTTCAGGTAATGCTTTGGGAAGGGAAGGAAGTGTAGGTTTCTAGGAAGGTCTCACGGATCTACAATGGCAGTGGGTGATCTGGATGTGGCGGTTGAAGCGAACAAAGAGAAAGTAAAGTCGAAATCATTCAAAGAAGTAGTGGCAAGGGGATATAGTATGATGTCAAAGGATGCCACGATGGAAAGGATGAAAGGTAGTCCACAGAACACAGAACAACCCGGAAAAGGAGCAAATATTGGCATCAAACAAGAAAAGTGCATGTGAAAAATGGATGTCTTGCTAAGATCATGGAGAACCCCAGGTATGAAGCCACATCTATGTTGATTGGGGGTTACATTTATTACATGAAGGACCATGCACTTATCGAAAATTTCATGATAATTTGGCCTTCGAAAAAATTACTGATGGTATGGGTGAAACGAGGTGGAAAGTCAAAGGATATATGGAGCTAAAGTTGGGCTTGAAAAGATTTTTCATGATAATATTCTCCTAATCTACGGATAAGATTTTTTTTTTTTACAAAGGACCATATTTTTTTAACTTTTGGGGGTTGCATCTTAGATATTGGATGGAACGATTATCTCCTAAGAAAGAGAATTACACATTAGCTCTAGTTTGGATTAATCTCTACTCCTTACCCCAAGAATTCTAGCACCCGGAAACTCTAGAAGGAATTGAGAATACCCTAGGATCCTTTGTTAAACCGTCTAAGATCACCAAGATGAAAAAATACATGTCCTATGCACATATATACATGTACATGAAAGTGGCATGAACCCTAATGGAATCAATATTCATTTTCTACCTGGATGATGGTTGGACCTAAACCATAGACTATGAGCATATCCCATTCATGTGTATAAAATTCCATGAGCAAGGACACTTGGTTTTTTACTGTCCTCAGAATGAAACCTCGATGGTAAACAAATGCAGGAGGAGTTGGATGTTGAAGGCTTCATCAGTATCCTTAATAAGAGAAAGGTGGGAAAAAAAGGAAATAAACCCATTGGGGAAACTTCCAAGAAAGAATCAAACAGTTTCCATGCACTTACAACAAAAGAAAAAGAGAAGGATAACACAAAATCAAAGGAAGAAGTGAGGGAATGTCCCATCCCAATGAAAGAAATAGTGGTTATTAAGAATGAAGAGATTCCAAAGTGACATCGCATGGAACAGAGCATAATAATAACCCCAACTCTTGAAGGGTATATCAATATGAAAGATATGGAGGACAAGGAAGAATCACAGGAGGAACCAAAGTGAGAGGATGCCTCCCAAAACATGGATCTAGAATAAATGGAGGTTTATATCAAATCCCTCATTGCACTTCATGGGGAGAAAGAGATAAACAAGCTGCACGTGGGACAATTACGCAAACTGTATTGAGAGTTAATCAAGGGGAAAGGAAAAGGAAGCATCCAAGAGAATATCAACTCATCGTCAGGGAACCTGGGCATAAATACCAACCCTCTTAAGAATCCAAAAATATTAGGAAGGGAGGAGAAGAGAAAATAACACAAACCTCATCGACAAGTTCTAGAAGAAGCATGAGCACTACTTATTGACTCTGTCCAAGTCTTGAGACTTATGTATAAGTCCTTCCTACCTCAACACAAATGTTAATCATGAAGATATTCTACTGGAATATGATAGGATTGAATTCTCTATCCAAAATAGAATTATTAATAAAAAAAATAGTTTAAGAAAAAGTAGATCTAGTAATGGTGAAAGAAACAAAATGTGATAGAAATACGATGAGGAGAATAGAAAAAAAGATATGGAAAAATTGTGAAGTAGAATGTATAGAAGCATAGGGGGATTCTCGAGGACTAGAAATTCTTTAGGACCCAAGCATCCTGAATGTGGAGGTAACTTCTTAGAACACAAGAATCCTCATGATTCACTATAAGAAATTGGGATCTGAAGAACAGGGATTTGTTTTGAATGCCTATGGTCCTCTAAATCCAACTACAAAAAGATATTTCATAGGGGAAATATCTCATATAGGTCAGCTCATGCGAGATCAAAAATCGATTATACAGGGGTATTTCAACCTTATTATGTAATTGGAATATAAAAAAGGTGGAGTGCATAATATGGATCAAAGAAATCAAGACTTATAAATCTACCATCCAAGGGGGGGAGGTTAACTTGGAGTAATAGAAGAGAGGGATCAAATAAGGTAGTAGAGTGCCTGGATAGGCTCCTAGTCTCAGAGACCTTATTCAAATTAAAGAAAGAAGTTTCAACAGAAATCAAGCCTTTCTATGGATCTCACCACTATCCAATTTCCCTTTGCTGGGAAATTTTGATGACTCCCTACCCTAATCCTTTTAGATTTGAAAAATTCTAGTTACGACACCCGAAATTCCTGCAAAAGGTATTAGAATGGTGTAATGATCAACCAAAATTACACAGAAATCAAATGTACCAATTTTAGCAAATATTAAAAAACATCAAATTATGCATCAAGAAATGGAATAAGGAGGTCTTTGAGAATATCCAGGAGGAAAAAAGAAAGATGGAAGAAATAAAAAAAAAAACTTAATTCTTAATGGGCACTCCTAGGAACTAAATAGAAAGGAGGATTAGATCTGTCATATTCTGAATGAAAGACCCAAGCACGAAGAGATCTTATATCATCAAAATATTGAATACATTGGCTTTAGGAATGGGACAAAAACACTAAGTCCTTCCACAATTCTCTTCTATGGAGAAGAAGCCAAAATCACATCAATTCTTTGTAGGATGAAGTGGGAGCTTTATTAGGGAACCATAAGGACATCGAAAAATATCTAGTGAGCTATTACAGTAGCCTGCTAGCACAACCTAACATAAATAGGAGGGAGGCCACTCATAAGATAAAGTGATATATCCCTAGCATGATCTCGCCAATCATAGCCTCATGCGCAAGGTGACTCTAGAGGAGGTTGAGGAAATAGTCAAAGAAATTTTGATCGGGAAGTCCCCGGGACCATATTTCTTCACCCTGGACTTCTTCTAATCCTGTTGGAGAATAATAGGAAAAGATGTTTGGGCAGTAGTAGAATAATCTTTCTCATCTCAATCAATCTTTCAGGACTTCAACACTACATTTTTTACTCTCATCCCTAAAGGACGTGAAGCAAGCATTGTAGATAAGTTTCACCTTATCTATTTATAAAATCATAACTAAAGTCATTGCAAACATATTTAAACCTATTTTGTAAGAAATTATTTCACCTAAGCAAGGGGGTTTTGTGGAAGGGAGACAAATATTGAATGGAATAATTTTGGAACATGAAACTATTCACTACCTAAAAACCAGTGGTCGATTGGGTATGATTATTAAACTAGACTTAGCTAAATCCTATTATAGAATAAATTGGAACTTCCTAAGAGACATTTTGGCTTCAACCTAGCCTAGATTTCCTATATTTCAGGTGTGATATCATCAGTCTTCCTTTCGATTATTATCAATGGAACCCCGTCGAAAACCTTCAAAGCCTCTAGATGAATTTTCTAGGGAGATCCCTTATCCCCCTACTTGTTTATAATGTTGGCATAAGAGTTGGGGCCTTTCATCAAGATTTCCCTCGAGGAAGTGTCCTTGGAAGGCCTTCATCTTAGCCCCCATTAAGAACCTCTATCCCACCTCTAGTTTTTGAATGAGACCCTATTTGTGGGTTGACCCATGGTCAAGGAAGTGCGATCCATCAAGAGAATCCTTGAGACCTTCATGGAAGCATCAAGAATGCATATTAACCAGGAAAAATACAAAATTGTCTTCTTTAACACCCCTATTTCTATCGAGCATAATATAACTAGAATCATGGGATTCCAAAGAGAATCCCTCCCCTCCAAGTACCTAGGAGCCCCCCTCTTGGACAAAGTGATATGCAATACTTCTTGGCAGGAGATCCTCACCAAGTTTGAAGAGCATATCAATAGTTGGACCCATATATTCCTAACTTTACCCAGGAGGGTTCTCCTGATTTAGTTAGTTCTCTCAGTAGTGCATATCTACCTTTTCTTTGTTCTTGCATCCCCTACAAACATCCAACAAAGAATTTGATCAATTCAAAGAAACTTCCTATGGGGAGGAGCCAAGCAAGAAAAAATAATGGGCTTTGGTTTCTTGGGACAAAATATGCACCCCAAAATCCATAGGGGGGTTATGCATTAGAGACCCCCAAAACATGGGTCAGGTGCTAGTAGCCAAAATTTTATGGAGATGGAACAAGAAACCTGAGGCTCTATGGGATGTCATATGGAAGGATAAATATGCAAAGGATAGACCACCGATATAATGGATACAAAAGTGTTGACCCTTGGTTATGAAAGAAAGTGAATATTAAGGAAGAAAGGTGAAGTACAAACTGCGCGGAAGGCACATTGACTGAGAATGGGTCGAAGTGGTCAAAGAAGATGAAAATTAGGAGCGGAGTAAGGGAAAGAGATCCATTGAATAAGAATATAAAGAGAAACAGATCAGCAAGGAATATGGATCATGGACAACTCAGCAAATGGAAAAAGCCACCAAAGGATACTTGGAGAACCTCATGGGAAAGAAGGAAAGACAGGTTGGCAAAGCCCTGAAAACGTAGGTCAAGTGGACCTAGGGTTTTAGACACCTAGGGTTTTGAAATTTAAGGTTTTGACACTTAGACTTCGGTCTAAGGCTGTCTTGGATTCATTGTAATGTATAAATAAAGATCTAGATGAGAGAAGAAGGGTTCGTCATTGTGGGTTAAGAGAGTGATTATTTTTGTGTGTGAAAGAGGCATTGTGGTGCAAGAGCATTATTGTATCATGGATCTTCAGCTGGGTGCGAAGATCAACCCTGCAGCTAGGTGCACAGGGAGGGGAGAGAATAAGAGAGAAAAGAGAAAGAGATCTGCAAGCTAAGAGCGTAGATAGAACTGTATGTTTTCATCTTAATATATCAAGAAATACAATTCTATGGATGTAGCCCTAGGGAGAGGGTGAACCACGTATATCTTGTTGTGCTCTGTGGTTGATGTTGTGTTATTTTCTTTCTGTTATTCTTTTATTTCATTATTGTGCTAGATCTGAGATATAACTGTGCGAAGTAGGATTAAGTTGGTAAAGAAAAACTAGCTCTCTATGCATTGTTTTGGATCCCCTTTGCATTTCCTTTGGTTGTAGACACTTGTGTCTTGCAACCCCCTATTGTTATTTCGTCTGAGACTGCACCTGCTTCGCAGGTGTTTCCAAAAGGGCCTGTAGTTGGGGATTTTTGGTGCACTGTTAGAGTTGAACCCTGGGTCTGCCCCTGTGCCAACAAATGGTTCTGTTGTCGAGACCAGGATCTTCTTGAGGGAATGTCAAGGTGGTTTCCATCAAAGACAAAGATTCAAAAGTGGATAGAAGAACAAGAAAAGGACTTCGTTGAAGCCCACAACAAGAACCCTAATCTTAGTATAGAGGATTGGTTGGGAAGACATATTTTTACTGATATAAATGATATTTTCTTTGGAGGAATTCATAAGGAGTTATACTAGTGGTTAGCTAGATTAGCAGATACCCAGTTTGAAATCAGATCTAGACCACCTTTGGTTTGGACATCGACGTTGATCAAGAAGGTCAAGAGAGTTGATAACTTCATGTCAAGAGTAGTAGATCATTGGTTTGATAGCACTATTGGAGGGTACATTACTAAGTTTTTGATTGACGGAGTAGAGTCATATAGCCAAGCAGAGAGATATTTCTTTAAGGGACCTAGAGGAAAATTTTTACACTTTTTGAAGTTGAAGATCAAGATGTTATTGCATGAGAAGAACATCTTGAAGATACAATAATTGGTCGGATTGAAAAACTAATGTTCAAGAACTCAGACAACGACACAGAGGTTGGACATACGCGAAGTGGTAGAACCTTCAGAGAGGTTCCTTTGGTGAACCCGTTTGAGTAGACTCGGGAGCCACTGGCACAGGAAGAAGGGTTTTACAGTGGATAAGAAGAAGAGTTATTGAACGAGGAACATTCAGAGTTCTCTAGGACAGAGGAAGGGAAGACTGAAGAACATCTCCGAGAAGAATAAGAAACTTCTGGAACTGCGTCGATTGTCGAAGTAAGTACTATTACTCCTCTTGTTGTTCTAGCAGCGTTAAGTAACCAGAGTAGTCAGAGTTACCAGAGCACTATTACCGGAAGTTCAGTACATACTCAGTCAAGAAACCTAGGAATATCTATAGTAGATTAAATGAGGATACCTATCTTTAGAGGAGATGGATATGAAGATCCTGATCAGCACTGGTTTTTATGCAAAGCTGTATGGAGTATCAAGCAAGTCAGTGACGAAGTTGTTAAGATATCTCAGTTTAGTACTACCTTGAGAGACTGTGCACTGAGCTGGTACATGAAGTTTGTTAAATGGGTTGCACAACCTAAACCGCTGAACGATATCAATACTTCATAGAGTGAAGAATTCAAGAAACCCAAGTCGGAGTCGCAGTGCATTACAAAACTGAAGTAAATCAAGAAAAGAGTAGTTGAACCTGTTTGTGATTTTGATCAGAGGTTTAAGACCTTCACAGGTCGTTTGAGTTTTCAGATCCCAGATGAGAAAAACAAGGAATGGTTCATTGTTTCCCTCCTACCACACATCAGAGTTCCTCTGATGCAACAAAAAGTTGCTTCGCAGAATGAGGCATTGGAGATCTCCATGAAACTAGAATCAACCCCTATGGGAGAATCCAACTCAGGTATGAGTCAAATTTTGAGTCAGCTAACTAGTTTATCTCTGCAAGTCGAAGATATGAAGAAAGAAAAGGGAAAAGATAAAAGAGAAGACATCTGGTGTATCGGATGTAAATCAAAGGGCCATGACAAGGAGAATTGTCTCCTATTTAATGAGTACCTGGCCTCTAGAGCTCTGATCCCTTTGAAGCAGGTTACGCTACCCTGGTGTGAGGTATGTAGAAATAGACATTGCCCTAGTGAATTCTATTACATGAAAAAATATGTCCAGAAACCTATCAATATTTACTGCACACTCTGTAAATCTATGGGGCATGATGAGAAGGACTATAGGGATTATGACCTCTTGCATGAAAGGTCAAGAGACATATATAGGATACAAGGAGAGATGCATCAGGAGGGAAATGCTACACAATTTAACTCCCCAGGAAGAGGAAACATCAATCCTTGTGGTGGATTCATAGGAAGAGGATGAGGAGGAGGCATGGGTCAAGATTGAGGTCAGATCATTTGTTATAACTGCACCCAGCCAGGTCATTTGGAAAGGGATTGCCAGAACCTTTGTACCACTTGCAGCTACTGCAACTCATTTGAACATGTCATTGAAGATTGTCATGTGTTGTTAGCCAAACTTCAGGAGAGACGAGGAGGAAACCAGCAAGTACAACTAATATTTGCAGAAATTCGTGGGGAGGAGCCCAGAGTCATTGTTATCACTAGAGGAGTCACTATTATAAGAGAAGATAGGGTGACCCCAGGAAAGACTACAGAAGAATCAAGGGTCAGAAGATATGCAGAGAAGGAACAAGTGTTTGATCCAAGGATAGAAAAGCAGATGTTTGAAGAGGAAAGAAGATAATTTAGAAGAGATCAAGATTCTTCATCAAAGGCACAACTAGAAGTGAGAGAATGTGGGATGCCTCTAGAATTCGATCAATCTGCATCACCTCGAGAAGGAAAATAGATAAGCAATCTTGTCAGTTTCTTGTATACAATCATTGATTTGATTAAGGATGAAAGAAATGTGCAAGAACTACAAAATTTGATCAAAAAATATGAGATAGGTAGGTTAGATCCTCTGTTGAATAAAGAAGTACATCAAGTATCCAAAAAGAGAAGGAAAAATAAGGAACTACAGCTTAATGCTCATATTGGGGACTATGACATAGATTACATGGTCCTTGACTTGGGATTAGAATTCAATGTTATGACGAAGTAGACCTGGGCACTGATGGGAAAACCTAAGTTGATTTACTCCCCTATCAGGCTCAGGATGGATAATCAGTAGGCAGTAAGCCCCTTTGGAAGATTGGAGCATGCCCCTGTGGACATCGACGGGGTAAGGACGTTTGCAAACTTTGAGGTGATTGAGATAGTTGATGAAAGATGTCCTTATCTTGCGTTGTTAGGAATTGATTAAGGTTTCAACATTTCCAATGTTGTTGACTTAAAGAAAAGAAGAATGACATCTGAAGGTGATGGTCTTAGGGCCATTTCACCTCTTGATCTTGATGAAGGTTGCAGATACACAGAACCCATCAGAGAAGAAGACTGTACTTATGAACTAGAGAATATATATAAATTGACAACAAGACAACAGGATTATATTAATCCTACAACAGATGGGAATTTAAGTTGGAGAAGTGAGAGTGCATGCTCATGATATTTGGAAGAAGCACTAGATAATTGGTAGAACAAAATGTATGATTTTTTTGCGCAGAGGTGTGCTATATTGACCAGGGAAGTTCATTGGATCGGCACAGAAGTAAGTAATGTTCCCACATTTGATGGTTTAAATCATTTATAAACATTCTTATTGGAATTTGAAGAAGTTGTAACAGTAAAACAGAGGTTGTTGGCACTGGACGAAGCCTTGAAAGCAACACCATCAATATGGTGGGGGACACACAAGAACAACATCGTGGAGTGGGTACAATGTTGCACTTTGATGACAATGTGCTTTTTGGAACAAGCCAAAGGGTGCGAAGTCTGATACACATGTCAGAGTTGTCCGAAGGACCATGTGCGGAGTTGTGAGGAGGCCTAGAGAAACATTCGTCAAGAGTAGTGGGTGCATAAGTTCATTAACACTCTGGATACTATGCCAATCAATTGGTATCTTCAAGTAGAACTATGCCTCACCACTTCAGATTGGTACGGTATGACCCAGAAATTTATAGCTACATTTTTATTTGAAAGTCAGTACCCCACGGTAGATCAGGCTTTACAAATTGTAAGACAAAAAGTCTTTAAGGAGGCACCCACCCTCCCTTTGGAGCATGAAGAGGATGAATGGACTGCACCTCTTCAAAAATTGCAAGGTTGTTACAATATCAACGCTGATGAAGACGATGATCCTAGGAATTTGGACATCGCAGAAATTGAAGGATAGAGAGACATAGAAGGACCAGAAGTCGAACTACCATTCATTGGACAGCCAATCAAAATCAAGAAATTTAATATTGGGACAGATCAAGCACCTAAGTTGGCCAACATTGGAGATTAATGGGATGATGCCACTATTGATAAGATTACAAAATTACTACATGAGTATCAGGACTTGTTTCCAACCAAGTTCACCAACATAAAGGGCATTAAAGGGACCATGGGAGAAATGAAGATCCCCTTGAAACCAGATGCAAGCCCAGTCAAGCAGAGACCCTACAGACTGAATCCCAAGTATAAGAAGAAAGTCAAGATCAAACTAGATAGAATGATGGAAGCAAGAATCATATAACTTGTCAAAGAATCAGAGTGGATTAGCCCTATGGTGGTCCAGGATAAGATGACAGAAGATATCAGAATCTATGTAGATTTAAGGAAATTGAATTATGCATGCTTACATGATCCATTCCCTACATTGTTTACTGATGAAGTGTTAGATAATGTGGGAGGACAGGAAGTTTACTCCTTCACAAATGGATTTTCATGTTATCACCAGATCAGGATTTCTAAGGAAGATCGCCATAAGACCACATTTGCCACAGAATAGGGTTCTTTCCAATACATAGTGATACCTTTTGAATTGAAGAATGCACCCACCATATTTTCTCGGGTGGTGGTTGTTAGGACCGCATATTGTACCTTTTTGCTCATACTTTTTGTCATTGTTATACCCTTCATCACTAGTGTTTAGACTCATAATATCACTACATCTGATCATTCCAAGGTATATAAGGTCCTTTCTCATTATTGTATGCTTAATCTGTTTTGCATAATACTTTA
>JZKD02S1795742.1:645694-656544 GCA_000966675.3 Picea glauca
GATTTCTTTCCTGTGATACAATTCAGAGCTTCAGTTCACTTCAGCAAGTTTAGATAGAATGATTTCCTTACTGCAAAACTAAGTACTTTTGGAATTGAGCATACACAGTGCGCAGTTATCTTTGAAACAAAAGACTTCCCTGGGTTGATAATTTATGTTTCACTTGGTTGTTTGAAATTAATTAAGCAATTATAGTGACCAACAGTGGTCGAAGCATTCAAGGAATTTTTACATAAATGTTTGGAAGAATATTTTGATGATTGGACTGTCTTTAGCTTATTGAAAAATCATATTGAATGTTTAAGATTGATGTTAGATAAATGTGGGCAATGTCAATTTCCCTGAACCTAAAAAAAAGTATTTTCTTTTCACCCTTTGGAGTGTTGCTAGGGCATATTGTGTGTAATCAAGGGTTGCTGATAGATCCTTCCAATATTTCCATCATTGTTGATCTACCTCCTCCTACTTCAGTTAGACAGTTGCACACTGTGCTGGGACATACTGGATACTACAGAAAGTTCATCAAGGGCCATGCACACATAACAACACCGATGGAAAAGATTTTAAAGAAATATTGTAAGTTTCAATGGTCAGAGGAATGTCAACAGAGCTTCGACACACTGAAACAGAAAATGGTCACTGTGCCTATTCTGGTTTTCCCAGATTGGAGTAAGGAATTCCACTTCCATGTCGAGGCTTCATCCATTGCATTAGGAGAAGTGTTAGCACAACCATGAGCTGGATATATTAACCACCCGTTAGCCTTTTCTAGAAGGAATCTCTCTACAGCTGAGATAAATTACACTACCACTGAGAGAGAAGTTTTAACCATGGTGTACGCACTACAGAAGTTTTAACACTACTTGTTGGGAGGACATTTTAAGATTTTCATTGATCACTCTGCGTTGAAATAACTAGTCAACAAGCTAGTGTTGGGGGGAATAATATGCAAGTGGATACTGTTATTCTAAAAATATGATTTTGAGATTGTGGCCAAGCCAAGGAGAATGAATAAGGGACCTGACCACTTGTCTAGGTTAGAACATGGAGAGGAACCTACCAGTTTGGAGGATACACTACCAGATGCACAGTTGATGGCCATCATAAAATTTGATGATCGCTTCTTCGAGATATTCCAGTACCTATCTACAGGAATGGAACCTCGAGAACACACAATCATTCAGAAGAAACAGCTGGTAGTTCATGCTACAAATTTTTCACTTATAGTTGGATAGCTATATAATATGGGACCTAATGAGATCTTTTGGAGATGCGTTATAGAGGTAGATCGACCACTGATTCTGGCATAGGAACATGAATTCATCGTAGGAGGACATTATGCTGGGAAAGAAACAATGCAGAAGATTCTTAGAGATGGCCTTTGGTGGCCCACTTTACACAAAGACACTAAGGAATACTACAGAGCCTGTGATGCATGCCAAAGAGTTGGGAAACCTTCCAAAAGGGATGACATGCCTTTAGCACCTCATCTAACATTACATTCATTTGAGAAATGGGTTGTTGATTTTGGGGGACCTATTAACCCATTAGGAAAGCGCACACGAGCTTGATACATCGTCACTGCGACAAAGTATTTGACCAGATGGGCAGAAGCAAGAGAAGTTAGGGACTGTAGTGAAAATACAACTACACGGTTCATATTTGAGGATATCATAACAAGGTTTGGATGCCCAAAGATCCTAATGAGTGGTCAAGGTACTCATTTTATTAATAAGACTATTGAAGCCTTAACTCGTGAATTTGAAGTTCATCATCAGAAGAGTATGTCATATCACCCACAAGTGAATGGTACAGTCAAAGATTTCAATAAGATCTTGTAGACAACGCTGACGAAGATTTGCAGTGTGAACAGAGATGATTGGGATTTGAGAGTGCCAACAGTACTATGGGCATATCGAACCACTTGAAAGAAGCTGACAATGTAGACTCCCTTTAAGTTGGTTTATGGTCTAGAATCAGTGGTACCTATGGAATATTTGGTTCCTAGTTTTAGAATTACATCATTCACAGATATGGATGACATGGGAATTCTATAAGATAGGCTTGCGTAGTTGGTAGAACTGGAAGAAGACAGGTTTATTGTAGGACTTCATCAGCAGGTACAGAAGGAACGAGAGAAGGCCTACCATTGCAAGCATATCAGGAGGAAAGCATTCAAACAAGGAGATTTGGTGCTGGTATATGACAACAAGTTCATGAAGCATCCAGGGAAGTTCAGGACACATTAGCTTGGGCCTTATGAGGTCGCCTATGTTGCAGAAGGAGGAGTTGTGTAGTTGAAAACTCTAAATGGAGAATGGAAATAAGGTTTGGTAAATGGGAGTCGGTTGAAATTGTACTATGACAACCAGCTACCTTGCAACTCTCAGTAAAAGCATAAGAAGAAGGGTCTAGGTACCAGGTGCAGTTGAAATTGGGTACCAAACACAGAAAAGACAGTCTGCACAAGGAAGAGAGGGATAGAGTAGAAACCACAGGTTGCTCCACGTAGTCTGAATTTGAAGTGAAACAGAAGGTTTAGTCTTGCAGTGACTCGGGACAAGTCATATGTGACTGTTGGGGACCTATTGGCCCTTGGTTATGGAAGAAAGTGAATATTAAGGAATAAAGGCAAAGTATGAACTGTGTGGAAGGCACATTGAGTGAGCATGGGTTTAAGTGGTCAAATAAGTGGAAAAGAAGGAGAGATGTAAGGGAAAGTGAGTCATTGAACGAGAAGATCAAGGGAGATAGATCAGCAAGAAAGATGGATCGTGGACAACTCAGTAAATGGAAAAAGCCACCAAAAAATACTTGGAGAACCTCCCGAGAAAGAAGGAAAGATAGGCTGGCGAAGCCCTGAAAACGTGGGTCAAATGGACCTAGGGTTTTAGACACCTAGGGTTTTCCATTTAGGGCTTTGACACTTAGAATTTGGTATAAGGTTGTTTAGGAGTCATTGTAATGTATAAATAAAGATTTATATGAGAGAATAAGGGTTCGTTATTGTGGGTTAAGAGAGTGATTATTGTTGTGTGCGAGAGAGGCATTGCGGTGCGAAAGCATTATTGTATTATGGATCTTCAACTGGTTGCGAAGATCAACCCTTCAACTGGTTGCATGGGGAGGAGAGAGAAGAAGAGAGAAAAGAGAAAGAAATCTGCAAAATAAGAGCACAAATAGAATTGTATGTTTTCATCTTAATATATCAAGAAACACAGTTTTGTGGACGTATTCCTAGGGAGAGGGTGAACCACGTATATCTTGTTGTCCTCTATGGTTGATGATGTGTTATTTGCTTTATGTTATTCTGTTATTGCATTATTGTGCTAGATCTGAGAAATAACTACGAAAAGTAGGCTTAAGTTGGTAAAGAATAACTAGCTCTATGTGTGTTGTTTTGGATCCACTTTGCATTTCCTCTGGTTGTAGACACGTGTGTCCTGCAACCCCCTATTGCTACTTCGGGTGAGACTGCATCTGCTTCGCAAGTGTTGCCGAAAGGGCCAATAGTTAGGGCTTGTAGTTGTGTTGTTAGATTTGAACCCTAGGTCTGCCCCTATGCCAACAGAAAGGAAGGAGTCATTTTTTTTATGTGAAATTTCACCAATTTGGCTAAATTTCAATTTTTTAGAAGAAATTTAGGCTAAAACTTTTCATTTTTCATTAAAAGTAAAAAATTTGTAGCCTAATTTATAGTTATAGTTATGTAACATTTTCCATGAACAAATAATAGGTTTTCTTAATATTTTCGTCAAATCAATGAGTATGCATCCCAATTTTTTGGGTATATTTGCTACATATGGATGATTAGTTAGTAGTAACTACTCTTGGGAAAACCATGAATTTGCAATTGAATTCATGTAAATTTATATAGGACAAGAAAATGCTTTTAATAATTATTTTTTTCACTTCTTTCAACATGGAGGCAGTATATCATGTTGTATATTAGTGTGTAGATTTGTTTCCATGTATTTTTAAAGATATTTTCCACTCCCATTTATTTAGTGTTATAAATTCCCTCTAATTGATATGAAAGTTTATTTTTTCTCTAAATATTCTTTCATAATAATTTTTTTTGTTAATTATTGTCAATGATACACATGTGGCACAAATGGAATGGTGGTGTTCCCAAATTTTAAAGGTAGTAACAAGAAATCAATCAATTATCGCCTATGATAAATTGTATAATTTTCTTACAAATATGGTTTGATTTCCAAATGATTTGATAAGTTATGATTTATGTGGTTTGAAAAAAAAAAACATTAGGAAGGACCGAGACCTAGTTCACTATTTTGAAACCATGCCTCGCGAAAGAGGGCTATAGTCCACCAACATGTTGAAATATTGTAACTGCAAAGAGTATTCTACTTATTATCATTATTATTTGAGTCATTTATTTATAGATCAAATCCCCTTTTGTGGATTGATCATGTCGGGCATTGTAATTGACCAAATCCCCTTTTGTGGATTGGTCAAACCCTAAATATATTGTGCAAATTGAGAAGTCAGCCCTCAGGCTAATTAAAGTGGTTTTAACCACTAAGAAGACATGTCGGCCCTGCCCAGTGAAGAGACACCTTTCCAGCGCCTACGAGTTTGTATAAATAAAGGAAACCAACGCCTCATTATCTCACTCACTCATTTGCTCACTCAATGCGCGATTTTGGTAGCTGCAGTTGGGAGAAGAAGGAAGAGAGAGGTGCATTGCTCAGTGGAGGATATTCTCTAGTGTTTGGTTTATTGTCTTGGCATTGTATTGGCTATGTATATTAAGGAATTTTTTGTTGGGTTTTCTCCCCCATGAGGGTTTCCCGGGATAAATGTTGTGTATCTTATGATTGTGTTTCTCTTAGTGATCCTATCTATTCTATGGTTATCTAGTAAATTGAAAAGAAACCTAATAATATATTAAACCTTAACATGGTATCAAAGTTAAGATGAAGAGAGCATCTTTCATTGGATAAAGAAAAAAGTCATTCTTGTAGTATAAGAAAAGTAGGGTTTTTTTGTTGAAGAGGAATATCAGCCTAAAAACCATCTAGAAAAGTGCTCCCTAACCTAGGGAACTCTTTGGCACCTTGAGCACACCTTTTCAGTGGTCAAATACTTAGAAATGTCAAACCCTAGTTTTGACTAGTACCAGAAAACTAGAAGTAACAAAAACCAGGAAACCAGAACAAGTACCAGAAGTACCACTCCAGATTTCCACACGCTCAGTTTCAAGGGGTAAATTTGGATTTTCAGAAATCTGACTGCACCAGCTTACTCACCTCATCTCAGTGCATCTAGTCCTTGGATCATAATTTCAAAATTTGAAGTTTGAAAAATTAGGGTTTCCTCATAGAACCCTAAGTTGCAGTTTCAGAATCAATGGCAGTATCAATTGCAGTTATAGTATCAGTTGAAGTATCAAATGAAATACCAGTTGCAGTCATCCTTGAAGTTTTTAAAGAGTTGGAGAAGGGATCTATTGCCATAGATCTAGAAGGATCTCAAGATCCAACACATTCAGAGGAATAATGCAACCTAGGTTTGATTATTCTGATATGCATCTATTTTTTATGAAATTATTTTGATCTAGGTTGCATGTTGAAGCTATGACCATCATACTAACCTTTGGTCAAAATTAAATTCAAAGTGTTAGATGGATTAAAGTTGAGATCATAGTGTTTATTCTCTAACCCAACTTTCTGTCAAGATAGCATATTGTCTTAGTACATAAATTGATAAGATTCAAAGTTGCACATGACAGGTTGATAACTACCCCATTACAAGTAAACACTATAGTTGAGGTAGCAGTCTTTGAAAAGTATTATGCTTGGTAGAATGTGAGCATATTGAGATAAATGCTTAATATAATCATTTACCAGATACAACTTACATCTCCTCTATGATAAACATCTTGTGTTGGTTCCAGGTTACCATGGATGAATGTTTGATCACAACACTGGAAGAGTGTTGATCTCATTTCATATTGTATTTCTTAATTTTGTTCTTTGTTTCAAGGAGGTCACAAGTGATAGATTTAAAAGATCTATTGTTACGATTATTCGTGCTATTGTTTTATTACTATTATCAAAAGAGTATTACTCTTGCTTGTTGTTTTGTTGACCTTGTTGTAGGTCACAGGTGATAAACCTGAGGAAGCTATAGTGAAGGTAGCAGAAGGCAACATATTAGATGAGATATGAAAAAGACTATGTACATGACCATATACATTCATGTACCAAAGAAGGTGAAGAAGAAGCTATTTTTGAGATCCAGAGTGTCTCATATGGAGATTGATTTTAAGGAGCAAAAGGCTCCAAAGATGACCAAACATTAGAAAAAGAACTCACAGTAGACTTGGTCAAAGTATAATGAAGCCACCTTGACGGGAAGCAAAACACGCTTGAAGTCTGAGTCAGCTTTTCATATTTAGACTTGGTATTCAACACCAAGTATACCCCATAAGAGATGATGAAGTCTTTGTAGACTCAGAAGAAATCAAGAGTAAGCATGGTCTCAAAAAGGATCATATGAAGAGACAACTTCCAGAACTGGGATACAGATGCCATGAGAAGACTAGATCGTAGCTTCAGAAACTTCTATGAGATATGAAATCTCCTATAAAAATTCCCTTGTTTAAGTGACAGAAAAGGAAGCCAGTCAGAAAGACTAGGATATATCCCATTTGCAGATAAAACAAAGAGGATGTAGCTTTCATATTTATAGACATTGCCCTGTAGGTTAACTAGGTCAACCGATTTTGACAAGGCCGTGGATGTAGCTTTCATATTTATAGACATTGCCCTGTAGGTTAACTAGGTCAACCGATTTTGACAAGGCCGTGTATTGATTAAAGACGTATCGAATTCAACTTGTTAAAGATGTCATATTGATCCGTTCAGCAACTGGCAAGCAGAATGCTTCAACGTCGACTTCTTCAGACACAAACAGACGGCCACGAAATTTTATTTTATTTTTCTTAAGCTTCGCAGTCTTGCTATCAATTCATTGTATGAAGGGTTTTGAATCATGATAATCATTTTTAAATAAATATTCGAAACAGATCATTATTATCCGTCATCAACATGAATTGTTTAACTGAGAAAAAAATAGACAAAAATAGACAGTTGACAAAGTATCACTCGGCGAACGCGGTTTTCAATTACGGAATTAGTCGCGAAGGGTGACAGAAAATTTGCCCGGAGCCTTGAAGTGTTTGTTATGTGCACGTGAGAATCATGAAATCACTGCAGATCCAATTAATTAATTAATTCCTTCTGGAAAAAGTATCCTAGATCATTAAAATGTATTATTTAAAAGAATATGGAAAAGGTTGAAATTGAAATGAAGAATGAATTTAAGAATGGCGTTGTTTAAAAAAAAAAGAAATATTAGATTTTTTGAAATTTTTTATGAGAGGGAAAGAGATTTTGGTGAAATCTTCATTTTTTTGTTGTTTAAATTATATTTTTAGATGTATAAATGGATTTGGCATTATGAAAAACTTTCAAAACATTAAAGTTATACAAATTCAATCACTCAAATCTCTAAAGTTTCAACATTTAGACTATATTATTGTTTTTTTTTTTTTTTAATTTAAAAAATGAATGAAAGAGGATGTGCATCTACCCATTTGAGTTATAGCATTAAGTGGGAGTAATGGCCAAGCCAATCAAGTCAGAAATTTGGTTTATTTTTTGTTGTTTAAATTGTATTTTTAAATGTATAAATAGATTTGCAACCTTGAAAAAACCCTAATACATTCAAATTATACAGATTCATCACTCAAATCTCTGAAGTTCCAATAATTTTTGAAATATCCCCATAAAACTCCAAAAAGTCATACATTTAAAGGATATTATTTATTTTTATTTATTTAAAAAAATAAGAAAATGAATGAACGAGGGTGTGCTCCTACCCAGATGAGTCGAAGCAATGGCGGCGGTCGTTTATCTTGAATTTGTTACTTATTTGTCTCGATGGGTGTTGGGAACGTGTAGATTCGGTTCTCTCCCATTTTAGAAGGCAATCAAGTCATTGACATACTACTTTCAAAGGACGTCGGCTAGGGATTATAGCTTTTGGTAACCTGTTTTTTTTCTACATTATTTGGTCCATTTTGTATTTTGTTTACAAGTTTTCTCTATATTGTAAATTGGTTTTACTAATTTAATTTTTTAAATTAAAAATTCTTTTTATAATTTTTAAATTTTTTTTTTTTTTTAATTAACTCGCACTATATTGACACACTTAATACCGATGGAGGGAAAAATCATTTTGTTAATTGTCAATATTAAAATTCATTTAAAAAATAAATAAAATTGATTTGTTGATGGGTTTAGCTCTCACAAGCTGCATTTAATAGACCTCGACCGCCTCCCCACCACTCTCTTCAATGCACTGCCTTGCACATGGGTAAATGTCGAAGTTAAATATCTAAATTAATATATATTCTAGCTGTGGTGGCTATGTATAGAGAGGCTAAAGGAGATGATTAGTGTGCACTTGTTATCGCTAGATCTGCTCCAACCCATGGGATCGGTCTTGCTCGATTTGCTTCCCGGACTTTGTCTCCAAAGAGGCCTATTTTCTATCCATCTCCCTGAAATTGTCTTGGAACCCTTGCCATTGTATTGTATTTTGTAAACTATTCTCCAACATATTGTGACTGCAGTCTTCACTACCTCTGGTCCTAACTGCCTCTCTAGAAATCCAAAGGGAGAGCAGCTCCTCGGTTGTTACTAAGATATTATACAAATATGGAAGACATGATACATTCCTTGGAGAAGTATTTTAATAACCGCTTTGTTCAGTATTAGGAATCTTAGGAAACAGTGATTGAGTACATGAGATACTAGATTAAATGTTAATATTAATGTCGAGTTGATGAATAAAATGGCATCCTTCAGCCATGATATGGAACCAGGGGCAAAGAATATAAATTTAGAAAGCAAAAAATACTACAGATATATTGGCTCGCTCACAACCCCTCCATGTACAGAGGGTGTTGCTTGGATCATTTTGAAGAAGGTACTGCATACATTGCATTTTTTCATGCAGGATAATTACAAATACTAGGGATAATATATATGATTATTATCAAATATCGGAGATAATATATATGATAAATGTGTTCAGGTAAGAACTATATAAAGAATTTTTTTTAGGTTTTTGAATTTTTTTTTTTTTTTGCAGTGGTATTTTTTATATGTATATAAATGATGATATCCACTATAGACATACCCTTAAATTGTGAAAAATTGGAGAGTTGCAGACTCCATCATTCTCTCAATTGTAGGTTCGAAGTTGCAAAAGCCATCATTCTCTCAACTGCAAGTTCCGAAGCTTTCTCCCATGCCTCTTAATTTCTGACAGCTTGTAAAGAATAATCTGCAAATTTAATGCTGGGGTGAAAACGATAGATGTCCAAAAGAGGAACTTGGAGAAAATTTTGAAGGAATCGGCATTGTTCTTGTGGAACAGGGGTGGTAAGTGTGGGGATTGTTCTTGATCTCAAGGGAAATAGAGAAAATATCTTTGAATGAGGCATGGGTACAGGCTCAAAGAGGCAAGTGGAGGCATGTCCTACTGCGGTGCGTTCAAGACCGTGACGGTTTGACCAATAATCAAGATCGTACAATCGCTCCTAACCCTCATATTATTCGGGTTAGAGGCTTTGCTCCTAAGTAGTTTGTCACCCATACATCCATAATCTCCCTAGATTAACGGCATATCAATCAATGTTAGTATCAATGTGGAACAATCATTTTTGGAACAATACAGAGCAAGTGTTCGGTCACAGTAAGGTCCTAAGTAGTTTGGTGTTTCCAGCCGTTGCATGCATATTTTAAAACTCATTCTTTGTTCCGGTCATCAATGCAAGTCATATCATATGTCTAATTTTTATTTTGAATTTAACGTTAGTTTTAAAATTGATGCACATATCTTCCTCTCCGAGTGATGGAAAACTCGCAACAATTACTAGAAAATACAAAAAAAAGTTAACAGGTTTGAAATTGTCTAAAATTTGAATTGTTTTAGCATCGATGAATTTTCTTTAGAATACATCAAGTATTGGTTTTTCAATCTTGTAATTAGGTACTTTGAATCTAAAAGATATAATATTAAGTGATAAGTCCCAACTAATTCCAAGTTGCACATCTCAATCAATATAACTGCAACGCTCTCCTAGGTAACTCCAAATATTTTGAGAGAGTACAAAGTATCTCTAATATGGATGCTACGTTGATTTTGAACCCATAACTTCAGTGCCTGAGATAGAGCCTCTTTGGAAATATCAAGGCCAATACCTAATTGATTTTTTATGATTTAAGCTATGGCAGGGACTAACTGATATGCAGCTTATCCTTGTTTCGATTGCACTCTCCCTTGCACTAGTTGCCCAACAAAACCCTTGTTTACCTTTATTTCGATTGTAGTCTCCCTTGCAGTGGTTTCAACAAAACCCTTGTTTATTTCTTTACTGTTGTGAGGTTCATGGATGCGGTAAGTCTTAACTCTAATATTTGTTGCCAAGTCATTGTTAGTTTTTCCGTAGTTGTGGGTGGTGTTGGTATTATCTTTGTTGGTTTGTTACTTGCTATGGATTTGTTATACTAAGGTTTTTATGGTATTGTTCTTATCTTATTGGTTCATTGTTTGATATAGATTTACCATATTGAGGTCTTACCTTTGACATTTGTGTTGCCAAGTCAATGTTGGTTTTCCATTGGTTATGGGTGGTGTTGGTGTTGTCTAGTTGGTTTGTTATTTGCTATGGATATGGTTGTATATGGTATTGGTCTTATTTTATTGGTTCATTTCTTGATGTGGGAGGTCTTTATGGTAATTGTGGATAG
>JZKD02S1795743.1:9794-37892 GCA_000966675.3 Picea glauca
AAATTGGCAAGGCCCAAGAAGCTCTGAAGCTCAGTGAGTGTTGTTGGGGCCGTCCAGTCACGGATGACTTGGATCTTGGTTGGATCCACATGTACACCATGTTGACTAATGATGTAGCCTAGGTAATGGACCTTGTCCATGATGAAGGAGAATTTTTCCAAGTTGGCGTATAGCTTGTGCTGCCGCAGGGTGTGTAGAACCTACTGAATATGTTGCAAGTTTTCGGCCCAAGTCTTGCTGTAAATTAGAATGTCATCCAGATACATCACTACAAAAGTACTGGTGAATGGTCGCAGGATATCGTCCATCATCCTCATGAAAGTGGCTAGAGAATTTGTTAAACCAAAGGGCATGACCAACCATTCAAAAAGGCCTTCCTTTGACTTGAAGGCGGTCTTCCATACATATGTCTGTTCTATCGGGACCTGGTGGTAGTCAGACTTTAGATCAATCTTACTGAAGCATTTGGCCCTTGTGAGTTGATCAAGGAGGTCGTCGATTCGGGGAGTTGGGTACCGTTTTCTGACTGTGATTTTATTCAGAGCTCGGTAATCAATACAGAGTCGCCAGGTTCCATCTTTCTTTTGTACCAGCACGATTGGGCACCCGCAAGGTGATGAGTTATGACGGATGTGCCTCTTTTGGAACAGTTCTTGGATCTGTCACTTGATCTCCTCATTCTTTAACAAAGAGCGACGATAGACTGGCCCATTGGGCAGCGGTGCGGCGGGGGTCAGATCGATGGGGTGCTTGACCTAGCAGTGCAAAGGTACCCCTATAGGTGAGGAGAAGATATCTGAGTATTCTTCCACGACCTTATCTACATGCTTCTGCTCTGTGGAGAGGTCGGCCGCAGAGACTCTGGATGTGGCTGTGATCTTTCGCTTATTCTGAGAGCGAATCACGAAGAAGACAAACTTTCCCGTCTGAGAGATGACCTTCTTGCATTGCTTAGCATAGATCAAGGAAATAACACTAGGTGGGACTGCCTCAGGTATCTTGTACAATTTCCCTTTCAAAGTAATAATAACACTACGAGGCCTAGACTCATATACAACATGATGTTTCCATAAATGAGGTTGGCCCAAAAGAACATCACAAACTTCGAGAGGGGCAACATCACACAATACCTCGTCTTTGAAGGGTTTGATATCATACGATAGTCGACACTGTTGGTTGTCGTAGAGATCGCTCCCTTGGCGGAGCCATCCAATGGTGTAGGGTTGTGGGTGCGACGTTGTTGGCAGGGCCAACCGCTTGACGACCTCTGTTGAGATGATGTTCTTCTGGCTACTGCTATCAACGATGAAGTGCAGCGGGGTGCCTTTTACCCACATCTATGAATGGAAGAGGCGCTCTCCTTCTTCTGGCTCATTTGGTTCACCACGCTGGAGCTTGGTGGTAGCAACGGTGGCACTAGGTTCCATGTCAATGATCCATCTTCCCCTTTCTTATTCTAGCTCAGAGTCAGAATCCACATCTGATTCAGAGGCTTTCACTTCGGCCACTAGTGATTGCTTTGAGCGATAGTCAACAATGTTATGCCAAGGGATCTTATGGAAGTCGCACCACTTCTCGGTATCTTTCTTTGTCTTTCTGGTGTCCTTATTTGCTTGCAGCTTGGACTGGTTGTCCTGATACTGTCCATCTTTTCTCTTTCCTTTGTTCTGTGGGTTGGGGCCGCCCTTTATTGGCTTTTTTTGTGAGGGGTTCCCAGGCCCAA
This sequence comes from Picea glauca, assembly GCA_000966675.3. Classification (NCBI taxonomy): domain Eukaryota; kingdom Viridiplantae; phylum Streptophyta; class Pinopsida; order Pinales; family Pinaceae; genus Picea; species Picea glauca. The sequence goes on from JZKD02S1795743.1 coordinate 11,518, forward strand.
ATTGCCGCGTCTTTTGTTTGAGCTTCTGCTCGATTTTGACGACATATCGGTAGGCTGCGCCCAAGGATGAGATGTCCAGAAATTGCATTTCAGTCTGGATGTATCTATGCATAGCACTAGATGTCGCTCTAAATCTTTGATACCCAACTTGGTGTGCAAGGTATGGAAGATATTTGTGAAATCTGGCCCTGCTTGGTCTCTTTCTTGCCGTAGTGTGGTCCATTTGGTATACATGTCATCATAACTTCCGACAGGGTAGTTTTTTTCCTTAATAGCATCCCTGAAGGATTCCAAGGTGGACGTGACTGAAAATAATGAGGGTTCCTTTATTTCCTTTTTCTCACAAAAAGTTTCCCACCAATCCTTGACATGGGGGACAACTTTGAGGAGCGCAAAAGTAATCTTTTCTCAATTCGAAAAGTTATGGACAGAAAAATACCCTTCTAGTAGATTCAACCACTTGTCTATAGCATCTGCATCTATCTGACCTTCAAATATAGGAATATCGAAGTTTATTTGTACCTTGAAGGGGGCGACGCCTCCGCTCGAAGAAGATGCGTCGCCTGTTGGTAGCTGCCGAAGGATTTGCGCGAAACTATCCATCATCTCATTCCTCTGTTGCATGAGGGCTTCCTCAATCAACAGTTTAAAAGGATCTCTTGTCCCGTCATCTTCCTTTTCTCTTTCCATGAGAGGTCCCTTGGGCGTGCAAGAGCTTCTGTCTTCAAGAGAAATAATCTCGAGACCCAACTCTTTGTACTCCTACCTCGTTGGGGACATGCATTAAGATGATAAGGAGCAGACCGCTATGATACCACTGATCCAAATTTTATGAGAAGAACAAAATGAATGCAGATTATTAACACAAAGTAAACGAGATACAACAAAACTTATTTTCTATTCAATAATGAAATAAGATGAAACTGTAAAATGCAGCGGAAACAAGCTTGTTGGAATGGTGGCGGCTTATCTCTGAGAAGAGATGTGATGGCTGCGCGCATTTGCCAGAAGAAAATTACAATGAGGCTCATAAGACATTTTTACAATAACAAGAATGCCAAAAACCTTGGACATCCAAAAACCTAACCCTAGGAGATGAAACGCCAAAAGTCATGTGGGCCCCGTTTGGGTAAGTTAGTACATCAACTTCCCGGGGTCGTAACTTTTGCATACGATCTCTGTTTTAGGCGTGTGATAGCCCGTTGGAAAGGTATCGTCGAGGAGATTAATTTTAGGGGCTCAATCATGTCTTTATATTTCATTGAGAAGATCGATCCCGAAAAACCTTCATTTAGGCCCTCAAAATGGCCTCGGAAGTTAAAACTGCTAAAAATAGTAAATTGTCAAAATTGTCAGAAAAATATTTTGAGCCAGTTGGAAAAGGTGGGTGGCCATCTATATCCATTTGGATCAATCCTCCCTCCTTAGGAAGCAATGGTCTCCATTGCGTTGAGGTCCCCAATCATATGAGGAAATTTCTGCTGAATTTTGGCCCCGGGTGAGCCACTTGCCTTGGTGCAGGAGATGCCCTACTTTGACGACTCGATAAAGTTGGATCCTTTGTTGTCGAGTGCCCTTGATCTCTGTGTCCACAATCTGATCATTAGATGGATGTTGTATGCAGTCGGGGTTGAGATTTGTTTGTGTCAACTGTTCTGCTACTTCTGAGGTGTCCAATAGTGGTGGGAAATAAGGGTGAAGGAGATCCACGTTGAACACTAGGTGCAAGCCAAGGAAAGGAGGAATGTTGAGCTCAAAATCATTATCCCCCATGGCCTTGGTGATAGTGTATGACCCATAACGGAGTGGGCGAAGCTTCCGATGGGGTCCTGTAAGGCGTTCTTTCTGCAAGTGCAACCAAACTTTGTCGCCCACCTGAAACTTATGTGGCACCCGATGTTGATCATGGTGCTCTTTGTACTTGTCATTGGACTTCTGTAGGATATCATGAAGCTGTTGGTGGATGTGATGGATCCACTCAATGAACCAGGTGGATTTGTTAGCTTCAGTTGGAGTAGGAGATGAGTCGGTCGAGGTGACCGCAAGGGGAAGTGCAACATCTATAGGACCCAATGGTTGGAATCCCAACCCCACCTGAAAGGGGTTGTGACCGGTTGAGCTATGCAGGGCTCGGTTGTAGGTATGCTAGACATAGGGAAGAGTCTCATCCCATGTGCGAGGGTGCTTTGGATTATACATCCAGATGTCTCATGGCCGCAAGATTCTAGCACCGTGGTGAGTGGCGCAACTGGCGGTCTGCTGAGGCAATCAACGACGCGATTGGTGCTTCCTTTTTTATACTCGATGTTGAGGTAGAATTTGTTATCACTCTAGGAAACTCTCCTAGGTTGTATTTGAGAGATGTCTGGTAACTTAACTGTTCATGTAATGATTCACTCAATAATGGGTGTGGGGTTGGATCAAGATGAATATCTAACTAACTGGACTATTTATTCAAGACTGTCTAGGGATATCAAACAATACAAGGCTCTCAAGAGATGCAATTAGGCATGTTGTGTATCAAATAGAACAAAAACTAATCACTTAACCAAATCACACATATATAAAACAATAATTATGTGGGTCTTGAAATTAGCATAACCACTTATGATCCTTTGCTTAACAATCAGATGGTGAGATGACAATCACCTATGGATTAAATAAGCATAGACAAAGAATTGCATTCAACTCATAAGTAAAAACAGATAAGAAAGAAGAGGTCTGATAACACTAATGAAAGAAGTTTGCAAGTTTGATATATTAAGAAAAAGTCTCTATTACAGTAGTAACATAGAAGAACTCAAAGTTGAACCCTTGGTTCCTGAAAATTTTGTGGCTTTATAGCCCTTACATCAGATATCCAGATCCTAAAATACTGGATCGATTTTTCCAAAAATAGAAAGTCAATAATTGACCCAAGAAATAGGCAGAGATCCTATAAAATAGGTCAACTCCTTATCTCAAGTGATCTTCATATCCTTTAAAATATTCGACAGGTGTAGTAAGTCTTCTAAGGCTAATAGATCTTCTTAAGACAATTCGAAATTGCCACCTACTGGCAACAAAACAGTTCTTTCCTAGAAAATAGCTAACCAATTTAACCTTCCTGCCTTGCTAGGCATCTCCAAAATCAAAACAGACTCTTTATAAGGATGACATTAATTATTATCTATCGATTGGAACCGTTTTTGAGGCATTTGGATAAGAAAAACTTGGATCTGTGCAAAAATAATACCTCTCTGTCCTGTCAGTGCTTTCGGTGGCTAAAATAGACAAAATATGGGCCAGTTAGCTACCGAAAGCTCCTCTTTCGGTGGCTAATGAACAGTTGAAATGTTCACCTAAGCCACCAAAAGTTCTTTCTTTTGAAAAATAACAAAATTTCAAAATACCTTTTGCCTTAGCTTTAAAAACACCTTAGGGCTAATCTTCTGAAGCCTTTGCACCTTGCTCAAGTTCTAGAATGGTTGTAGGATTGTTGGTTGCCTCTGGATCATTCAAATGGATGGATCAAGTTCTCCATAAACTATTGTAATATTTTACAATCTTCTTCTTCTTCTTCTTCTTCTTTTCCTTTATACTTTCATGTGCTAATTTTTCAAGGGCTGCACTAGTCTCTGCAAAATTCTTTGATAAAGTTTCGTATCTGGTTTTAATTACCCTTTCTAGCACTTCTTACTGAGCTAACTTCTTTTTAAGTTTCTTGATTTCCTTTGATTTGCTCTACTTTACTTTTCTGCTAGATGAGGCCTCTGCAACTTGCAGCTCATGTTCATCTTTAGGTGTAGGTGATGGAAGATCTTCATAACTTGCTGTGAATGGATTTACATACACTAGATCTTCATGCCCTGTGGTGACTGGATCTTCATGCCCTGTTTCAACCTAGTGCTCTTCATCCTCCGAGTCTGTATAGGGAAGATTGAGGATCCTCTTTTCCACTAAAGGTTCTTCTGCCTTCTCTGCCTCACCGCTAAAATTCAGTTTCTTCTTATTTTTTTAGGCTTAGAAGATGGAGAGGGTTGATCAACTGGAACTGGAGAGATGGCTTTCCTCCTCCTCTTTCCACTTCTTGGAGTAGAAGACTTCTTTAAAGAAGGACTCTTCTTATCCTCTGGCTGTACATCAGTTTGAAAATCGTTCCAGAATAAGAAGTAATTCCATTCCTTGATCCTTCTCTGCAACAGATCATAAACCAAGAGTTTAATCAAACCATGATGGGATAACCTGCCTGCAACCTTGTTTGGCTTAGCCTTGACCCGATGAGCCATCTTAGTTAAGCTTTTATGGAAGTAATAAGGTAGATTGAGTGGGCTCCTACCAGTGAAATGGTTCATGAGTTTAAAATGATAGATCATAACCCTATTGTATCTACCTTCACAAGTTACATAAACAAGGATGGCCTTCAATAAATGTTGCCATTTCTCTTCAAGAAAAGACATAGGAATATCTTTCTTCTATACCAAACATTTGTGTTCTGGTTTTAGGTATGACCTAAATTCAACATCCTTTGTGACAATGGTTTTGAACCAGTTTTCTCCAGTCCTTGGAAGTTCTTTCACTTCAACTATGAGGGCTTCATCCACTTGGAATTCATCTTGGCCAATGACTGATTTTATTCCATCAAAAGTTAGAGAAAAATCTTCTGCCACTTGCTGGTGAGAGTTATGTAATTTTGCACAAAAATTGTAGCAACCTGTGTCCTTGAATAGTTGACACACATCTGGGTGTGATTCCAGGTAGCGAATATCATCAAGTTCCTTCCTCAGAGCTGGTCCTCCTTTCTTCATTTGTTGGAATGCTCCTGTACACCTGTAGTTGAAAATTTAGGCTTGGAGGGAGAACACACAATGCAAAATTAGGGAGTTTTGGCTTAGCTGCGATAGAAACGAAAGAATGAGATATGCACTAAGAGAAAGATCATGTACAAGGAACGTGAAAAACTTGAAGTCATCATGATTGGTAAGCTTGAATGATGGGAAAGTACAAGAACACGTGATTTAATGAAACAAAAGTTTAAAAATATTTGATGTATCACGTCGAGATGAGATCCAAGTCTGCAATCGACTTTCCTTTTGACTTTTCGGCGGTTAATTGCAATCATAAAACCTCAATCCTGTCGGTTTAGGCATGTGAAAGGACATGTTGACTCATCCCAAACTCCTGCGATTTTGGTGGCTAAAATAGCCCCGTATTTCTTGTTTAAGCTTTAGAAGCGCTTTTGGAGAAGCACTTAGCCACCGAAACCTGTAAATTGACCTTTTTTGAAATAAGAACCAAAACCAACGTTTTTCAATCTTTATTACAAACATAAGGTTCTAAAAAATGAACCTTAAAAAATTTTAAAAAGTATTTTTGAATGACTTCTTATCCATTAAGTGAACAAAACTGATTGTGTTATTTGAGGAGATAACAAAATTGCTACAAGTATGTCGACCACTTTTGATGGCAGCCATTCTGAAATTTTCCCTGCATCTCCATGAATTGCAGTGGCTTATGATCAGTGTGGATGACTGTCTCCTTCCCAAGAATGTAATGTCTCCATTGGCGGGAGGCTTGCACAATGGAGTACATTTCTTTGTCGTAAGTAGGGTACTTACAGAGAGTATCTGACAGTGTCTCACTATGATAGGCCACGGGGTGGCAGTGCTGAGTGAGAACAATGCCCACAACATAGTCTGAAGCATCTGTCTCGATCTCAAAGGGATGTTGCAGGTCTTGTCGTGAAAGTACTGGGGCTGAGCAGAAGCATTGTTTCAAATCATCGAACGCTTTTTGTTGGGACTGAACCCACGCAAATTTCGCCTTACCACCACCCCTGTTTATTTGGCTGAGGGCCCATGCAATATGGGAGAATCCCAACATGAACCTGCGGTAGAAATTGGCAAGGCCTAAGAAGCTCCGAAGCTCAATGAGTGTTGTTGGGGCCAGACAATCATGGATGACTTAGATCTTGGCTAGATCCACATGTATGCCATGCTGATCAATGATGTAGCCTAGGTAATGGACCCTGTCCATGCCGAAGGAGCATTTTTCCAAGTTGCCGTATAGCTTGTGCTGTCGCAGGGTGTGCAGAACCTACTGAATATGTTGTAAGTGTTTGGCCCCAAGTCTTGTTGTAAATTAGAATGTCATCCAGATACACCACTACAAAAGTATTGGTGAATGGTCACAAGATATCGTCCATCATCCTCATGAAAGTGGCTGGAGCATTTGTCAAACCAAAGGGCATGACCAACCATTCAAAATGGCCTTCCTTCGACTTGAAGGCAGTCTTCCATACATCTGTCTGTTCTATCAGGACCTGGTGGTAGACAGACTTCAGATCAATCTTGCTGAAGTATTTTGCCTTAGTGAGTTGATCAAGGAGGTCGTCGATTCGGGGAATCAGGTACCGGTTTCTGACTGTGATTTTATTCAAAGCCCACCAATCAATACAGAGTTGCCAGGTTCCATCTTTTTTCTGTACCAGCACGATTGGGCTCCCGCAAGGTGATGAGATGCAATGGATGTGCCCCTTATGGAGCAGTTCTTGGATTTGTCACTTGATCTCCTCATTCTCTAACAAAGAGCGGTGATAGACTGGCCCATTAGGCAGCGGTGCGTCGGGGGTCATATTGATGGGGTGCTTGGCCTGACAGTGGAAAGGTACCCCTGTAGGTGAGGAGAATATATCCAATTATTCTTCCACGACCTTATCAACTTGCTTCTACTATGTGGAGAGGTCGACCACAGAGATCTTGGATGTGGCTGTGATATTTCACTTATTCTGAGAGTGAATCATGAAGAAGACATACTTCCCCATTTGAGAGATGACCTTCCTGCATTGCTTAGCATAGATCAAGGAAATAGCACTAGGTGGGACTACCTCAGGTATCCTGTACAATTTCCTGTTCAAGGTAATAATAACACCACGAGGCCTAGACTCATACACATCATGACATTTCCATAAATAAGGTTGGCCCAAAAGAACATCACAAACTTTGAGAGGTGCAACATCACACAATACCTCGTCTTTGAAGGGCTTGATGTCGTATGACAGTCGACACTGTTGGTTGACGCAGAGATCGCTTCCTTGGCGGAGCCATCCAATGGTGTAGGGTTGTGGGTGCGAAATTTTTGGCAGGGCCAACTGCTTGATGACCTCTGCTGAGATGAGGTTCTTCTAGCTACCGCTATCAAAAATGAAGTGCAGTGGGGTGCCTTTTACCCACATCTGTGAATGGAAGAGGCACTCTCATTCTTCTGGCTCGTCTGGTTCACCAGGCTGGAGATTGGTGGTAGCAACGATGGCACTGGGTTCCGCGTCAATGATCCATCTTCCCCTTTCTGGTTCTCACTCAGAGTCATAATCCGCATATGATTCAAAGGCTTTCACTTCGGCCACCAGTGATTTCTTTGAGCGACAGTCAACAGTGTTATGCCAAGGGCTCTTATGGAAGTCACACCACTTCTCGGTATCTTTCTTTGTCTTTCTGGTGTCCTTCTTTGCTTGCAACTTGGACTGGTTGTCCTGATACTGTCCATCTTTGCTCTTTCATTTGTTCTATGGGTTGAGGCCGCCCTTTACTGGCTTTTGTTGTGAGGGGTTCCCAGGCCCAAATTGCCGCGTCTTTTGTTTGAGCTTCTCCTCGATTTTGATGGCATATCGGTAGGCCACGCCCAAGGATGAGATGTCCAGAAATTCCATTTCGGTTTGGATGTATCTATGCAGAGCACCACGATACTTGAGCACTGGATGTCGTTCTGAATATTTGATACCCAACTTGGTGTGCAAGGTATGGAAGATATTTGTGAAATCTGGCACTGCTTTGTCTCTTTCTTGCTGCAGTGTGGTCCATTTGGTATACACGTCGTCATAACTTCTGACAGGGTAGTATTGTTCCTTAATAACATCCCTGAAAGATTCCCAGGTGGTCGTGACTGAAAATAATGAGGGTTCTTTTATTTTCTTTTGGTCACAGAAAGTTTCCCACCAATCTTTTACATGGGGGATGACTTTGAGGAGCGCAAAAGTAATATTTTCTCTATTCGAAAAGTTATGGAAAAAAAAAATACCCTTCTACTAGATTCAACCACTTGTCTATAGCATCTACATCTATATGACCTTCAAATATAGGAATATCGAATTTTATTTGTACCTTGAAGGGGGCGACGCCTCCCTTCGAAGAAGATGCGTCGCTTGTTGGTAGCCGCTGAAGGATTTGCGCGAAACTATCCATCATCTTGTTCCTCTGTTGCGTGAGGGCTTCCTCAATCAATAGTTTGAAAGGATCTTCTGTCCCATCATCTTTCTTTTCTCCTGGCATGAGAGGTCATTTGGGGGTGCGAGAGCTTATGTCTTCAAGAGAAACAAGCTCGAGACCCAACTCTTTGTACTCCGACCTCATTGGGGACATGCATTAAGATGACAAGGAGTAGACCGCTCTGATACCACTGATCCAGATTTTATGAACATAACAAAATGAATACAGATTATTAATAGGTTATTAACACAAAATAACAGAGATACAGTAAAACTGGTTTTCTAGTCAATAACGAAATAAGATGAAACTGTAAAATGCAGCGGAAACAAGCTTGCTGGAATGGTGGTGGCTTATCTCCGAGAAGAGATGCGACGACTGTGCGCATTCGCCAGAAGAAAATTATAGTGAGGCTCTGAAGACCTTTTCACAATAACAAGAATGCAAAAAACCCTAGACATCCAAAAACCTAACCCTAGGAGATGGAGCGCCAAAAGTCATGTGGGCCCCGTTTATGTAAGTTAGTACATCAACTGCCTGAGGTCGTAACTTTTGCATACAATCTCCGTTTTAGGCGTGTGATAGCCCGTTGGAAAGGTATCGCTGAGGAAATTCATTTTGGGGGCTCAGTCATGCCTTCAACAATCATTAAGAATCTATATCCTGAAAAACCTTCATTTAGGCCCTCAAAATGTCCCCGGAAGTTAAAACTGCTAAAAATAGTAAATTTCCAAAATTGTCAGAAAACTGTTTTAAGCCAGTTCGAAAAGGTGGGTGGCCACCGATATCCATCTGGATCAATATATGAGATGGACCACACTGCATGAAGAGAAGGACCAAACAATGCCAAAGTTCACAAATACCTTCCATACCTTGTGCACCAAGCTGGGTATCAAAGACTCCGAGCGACATATGGTTATAAAATACCGCGGGGCTCTACATAGGTACATCCAAACTGAGATGGAGTTTTTGGACATCTCATCAGTGGGAGATACTTATGGATATGCTGTCAAAATCGAGCATAAATTTAAGCAGCAAAACAGGTGGGAATTTGGGTCTGCAAATATGCAACAACTAAAGTATGGTAAAGGTAGCCCTATTTCAAATAATAACCAACCTCAAGACAACCAGTCCAAATCATAGGAAAAGAAGAGAAATACAAAGACAAATAAGGACACTGGGAAGTGGTGCGACTTCCAAAAAATCCCTTGGCACAACACCGATGAATGTTGCTCGAAACAATCATTGGTAGTTGAGCTCAAAGAAACAGATCAGAGCGCTAAATCAAAATCTGATTTAGACAATAATAAAATGTGATAGATAATTGATGCAAAACACACTGCTACTATCGCGACCACAACAATCCAACGAGAAGAACTAGAGGATCCTGAGGAGGGGGAGTGCCTCTTCCATTCACATATGTGGGTGAAGGGGACCCTGCTGCATTTAATTGTTGATAGAGGAAGCCATAAGAACCTAATATCAGCAGAGGTCGTCAAGCAGTTGGATTTGCTAACAACACCACACCTGCAACCATACAAGATCGGGTGGCTTCGTCAGGGTCGAGATCTTCGTGTCAACCAACAATATTGTTTTTCCTATGACATCAATCCCTTAAAGGATGAGGTACTATGTGATGTTTCCCCACTGTAAGTTTGTGATTTTCTTTTAGGCTAGCCATATATGTGGAAGTGTCATGTTGTTTATGAGTGTCAATCCCATAACGTCATTATTATTTTGGGGGGTTATCTCTACAGGATACCAGAGGTAGTCCCGACAAAAAAATGTCGCAAAGTAATCTATTATACCACAAAGCTTAGCTTGTTCACAATCTGGGAAGAAGGTAAATAGAAGGACACTATAACCATTGCAGCCTCGACCCAATACCTTTCTATCCAGTAGAAGCAAATTGTAGAAGAGCACAAAAATATTGTTTCATCACCTACATGGGTGCCTCCACATTGCCTAATCCAACAAATTTATAACAGAGCCCTTCATACTTCCCATATCACATCTTCATCGGTAGATTCCTCCCACACTCAGACAGATCATGCAACTAGATCAGTTGGACAGATCCAACCCCTCTAGTAATAGCTTCATAACAACCTTCAACAAGCTAAGCGAGACAACTTCTTCAGTAAGGAAAGTTGTTCACCAAGGTTCAGTTTCAACAAAAGCTTCCCCGAGAACTTGAAGCAATGGGGACCATTGCTTCCTAAGGGGGGAAGAATGATCCAGGTAGAAATCGGTGACCACCCACCTATTCTACTCACTCAAAACAAGGGTTTCCACCTTGGCAGTTTTTCTATAGTTTTTTGGGTCCTGAACTTCCGGGGTCATTTTGAGGCCCTAAACAACGTTTTTTTGGGCTAAAAAATGCTTTGAATAACAAAAGGCAGATGCTAGGCCAGATGGAATATATACTCCTCGGATAGACCTTTTTGACGAGGTATAGAACGCCCCAAATGGAGATCGCATGCAAAATTTACGCGCTCAAGAAGTTGACGTGTCAACTACCACCATTGGGGCCCACACACCTTTTGGCGTTTCATCTTACAGGGTTAGTGTTTTGGATTTTCTTTATGTTAGAGAGACCTTTGGAGCCTCATTGTAAACATAATATTCTTGTGAATGAGCGTATCCATAACATCTCTTCTTAGAGATAAGCTGCCACCATTCTAGCGAGTTCATTCACTCTGTAATTTTACAGTTTTTGTACATTTATTTCATTAATAAAAAATGTGCATTATTGTATCTCTGTATTTTTGGAAATATATGAGTATTTACTTATTATATTTCCACCTTCATTTCGTTCTCAAAATAATTTGAATCAACTTGTCTAATTGAATAATCCTCACGGTGCTTCTTATGGGTACAACATCTATCTTTTGGCATACAGAGTAAGGCATGACAATGGAAGAAGCACCAAAATCCACCAAATAGTTATGCACATTGTAATTGAAAATTTCAAATGTAAGGAGGAAAGGTGGAGTATGAGATCTAGAATGTGATCCTATGCTTGTTGGATTTAAAATGGATTTCACTTCAAATTTTTCTTATTTTTTAGTTTTAGCGGTTTTAGAAGTGTTGTCTACCACTGCTGCTATTTTCTCTTGATATGGTTGGGATTTAAATGTGTTAATGATCAAATTTCTCTGTTAAGAAAAAGAGAAGATGTAAAAAAGTGAGACATTTTATATGGTTTTCATGTCTTCTATGGAGTTATAGTCCATTGAGTGCGTGGCTGGGTTTCCATTAGCCTTGGCTAGCTTAGGAGTACTTGGGGTAGTTTTGGTTTGTGAGGAGTTTTTTTTGTTTTTAAGAAACAATAGGAGGAGTAATATTTCTAGGAGTAGGCACACATTTAGAAGGGAGAGAGGTATTTGATGCATGCGCTTTGCTTCATAAATTGTAATCTTTAGTAGCAGTCTTAGTAGCCTAGGTATCACCTAGAGATACTTCCTCTACCTTTTCATCATCAAAATCTAAAAACCAATCCCATAAGAAGAGGGTGGATTCCTTGGTGTCGTCCCCTCCTCAGTGGCTTCTTTCGTGACTATTTCTTGGGGCCAATCATCAACAATATGTTGTTGTTCCAAAAGTTGGTTGATAACCAGAGTCATAGAATTTAGCCACCAAGGGAAAATTTTCTCTGTGTGGTTGGTGTGATAATATGAATGTAAATTATCCATAACAAAATCATCGAGGTTGAGGGTAAGGTTTGAAGGCTCTGGTGGTTTGGGATAATTATTCAACTTCTTGAAAAAGGTTTGGAAATATATCTAATGAGAAGACCCTTCACCAACTTTCTTTTTTAGGTCTACTACCTCGTCAGATAATATTTTGGCTAATTTGAGCATGTTTTCCAAGTCATTTGGTTCTTTCTTGAGTGGTTTGGTAAAAAAAAAGGGATTTTTACCAGCTGCCTTATTTTCTTTTGTCTCAGGGTTACTACCTAGAGAGAACATTTATTTCTCTACATTCTTTGCCTCCTCGTAATTTTCTACTAATGTTGGTTTGCTAGATATTTTGAGAAACATACCTATGGAGGGATGTAATGGCGATGTATAGTATTTTGTAGTTAATGTTTCATTAGGTATGGCATCAGTGGGGAATTTATGTAGGATAGTTTTGTAACATTGATTAAAATCCTTAAATTTCTTCTTCTTATCCATTTTGATAGAAACCCGTTCTTTGAATAGAGTTGTTGGGGTTTTCTCCTCTCTGAATTTATTGAGAAAGGATTTCTCAAAACCGTCCCAACTCCTTATGGATCTGGATGGAAGATTATAGTACAACATAGATGCTTTATTTTCAAAAGCGTAGGGGAATAACCTACACACAACATCTTCATGTTTGACATTCATAAGATGGACTGCTAGATAAATTTTTTTTATATGATCTTTGAGAGAGCATAAATTGTCCAGGTTAAATCTTTGTAATAACCTCTTCGGGTGTTTGGGAAAGTCATGCATGAGTTTGGGTAGGATTAAATCTCCTTGAGATATCCATGTGGGAATGCAATTCGTTTTTCTAGCCATGTTGGGGATCCCTCTGGTATCTTCTTTAGATTCAGATTCAAATTTGGGTATAGACGATAGAGGAGTGGATGTTGGAGGAGTAGGGGGAATTTGGTCCAAGGGTTGGGGTATCTCTTATAAGGAAAATTCAACCAAATCCTCAACAAAGTTGACAAGAATGTTGGATTGGGTAACAGGTCTACGAGTGGCTCGCCTCCTAGGTAACATAGATATAACATGAAAACAACCAATTACCTTGGCTAAGGAATGAGTTATTAACTACGTTTCATTAACCTAATTGTGTGGAACAACATACAAAATTTTGGGAGTTGTTTTGGGGGTTTCGATGGATGAAATTCCTAAGGAAGGGGCATGATTTTCGTAAGGGATTTCTAGCTCAGGATTATTCTTTGAAGTTGGGAAAAGATGAGGTTGTGGTTCACTGTGAGTGTAATCATAAGTTTGGTTGTGTGAGTATCTTATATTTCTACTAGCCATACAAGTTCGATTGCCATTACTGATATGAGGGTGAATGAATGGTTTTTGGTGTGAAGGGATGCAGATGCAAAGTACGCTAGTGTTGGAAATAAAACTATTATAGCCTATCATAGATAGGAGCAGTTAAAGCTAACATGTGAACAAACAAAAGTTTTAGTAATACCTGCATGTAGACTTCATTTAGATAGTTGTTAAAGGACATAGAACGTTTAACACATACATGAATGAATATATGGTAGGATAAGTCATGTACATTAACATGTACATGAAAATCTACTCACCATCTCAGAACATTCATAAAAAGAGAACAACAATTATTGTGAAAGATATATGTTCACAAAAGAAAAGTCTATTTAGGAAAAGGAAACACTTACATTGTTTCACAATATCCAAACATTCCTTGGAAACAATTCACAACAGAACAACTACAAGAAAAACATGTGTTTCTCTCTATTAAAATGGCCATGAGGACTTCTCACTATTATTTTGAGAAAAAATAGTTCTCCCAAAATCACAAAGTTCCATATCCCCTTCAGAATGGGAACTCGTTGGCTTATATAACTTAGCTTGGTCAATGTTCTTGAGACTTCTTGAATTATTTTAATGTCCTAATTGGGAAAGGGAACTGAAATGTCGCTTCAGGATCCTGATTGTTGGGAAGATAAGGAATGAGAAGAGATTCCATAGTCCCTCTATAAATTTGATGAATGAAAAAGGGACCAGGATTTTGGTTCTTTTGAAATGCGAGTGGTATTCTTACTTTTAGATGAATAAAGAACATGAGTTATTTATGAATATTGTGATGTCAATGTGTATGAATGTGACTATTCAATTTAAGCATGTCTTATTTTGTAGTATATGAATGTTGGTTTATGAATTACGTTTGAATTAAAGTTCTTATGTTTACAGTTGCCATGATTTTTCAATTTGACTACAACAACCTTATTATTTAGTTAATCAATCAATTATTTTGGTTCTAACTAGTTATGTTGTCAAGCCTTCATATTACTTGCTATATGAATTTCTTGTGTATAAGTAATACAAATGTTCTATTGTACTCATATTTTAGCTTGCTCTTGATCAAGATAGGTTAGTTTAGAGTAAATTAGAATCAACATCTTAGGACTGTAATCATTCATCTTATCTTAGAAGTAGTTAGTTAGGATTTCCATTTTTAATTCATCCGAGAACCTTCAGTTCTCATATTCATATTTAGTTAGCATATTAGTTATATTGGTAACCAAGCCAAAATCTGGTCAGAAACACTATCCCAAATGAGAGTGGGTCTAGTTGGGACCTGCCATCAAACATTTTCCCTTATTTGATTGAACAAGTCATCCTAGCTCGTCAAGAGAAATGGCCCTAGAAGGAGGGCCATATAATCGAATGACTGCAAATAGAAGCTCAAACCCCTCCCATTATGTTATGCAAGTAAACACTTCCTCTTGAAGTGATTCCTTCTAAATTCACTCTCAACACACTTTCCTTCCTTCGGAGTAGGCTTTGAACACACCAGATCAGTTCAACACTCACTTCGCTCCCGCTCATCCTGAATCTACCTTCTCTTCTCCACAACCTCATATCTTAACAATCTCGAAGATTGATGCCATAATAAGACACTCTACTGAACATACCAACTGTTCCCTAACCAGGAAACTGAGCATGAAGACTAGATAGCTTCCCCTAGACTAATCTCTTCTTAAAAAATAGGAATACCTTCGTAATACATATCCCTTCTTCACCAACCCAGACTTCTATCAAGGAAACCCTTTGTTTGGAACCCCTGAGTATCACGTACTTGAAGACACATATGATTTTCCTGAGACTTCCGACTTTGGATTTGAATACTATTTGTACCATGGATTCAACATGACATGCCTAGGCATCTTGAGAATTTCCTACCTAAATTTGACCCTGACAAAAAACATTCAGTTGAAAACCACGTTAAGAAATTCTTGCTAGCTATTAGATTACATGGAATTAGATATGAAGACATTGTCTGTAGTTTGTTTCCCTTTACATTTGAAGAGAAAGCTTGAACCTGGTACTTCTTGTTAGAAGAATCCCCCATTACCACTTGGAGAACCTTCAAAATAATTTTTCTATGGAAGTTTGGGGAAAATAAGACACTAGCCATCTGGGTTTTAGAAATCTTTAGGGTCAAGATGGATTCAAAAGAATTAGTAATTGATTATAACCAATGTTTCCTCACACTGCCGAAACAAATTCCACGCGTCTCTAAACCTACTAACTATTTTACTATTGAATTATACACCTATGGTTTACCCATGTCAATGGCCATGTATGTCAAAAATGTTGAGAAAGGAACTCTCGAAGAAGATTTCCATGAGGCCCTTAAATTTGAAAAGAACATGACGAGTTTAAAAGGGGATTCTAGCTCTGCGCCTTCCAAGGACAAAGGTAAAAGTAAATCTTTCGTGTCCAAACTGAGTGAAGATAAAAGGTCTTCTGATTCAATGGGTATGGAATCTTTTCATAGGATCATTAAGAAATTATCCAACGATCTGATAGACTTGAATAAAGGTGGTGGAGAAGGATCCTCTAGCCAGAAAAAATTCTTTAGGTTCCCCCACCCTAAAGGTTATCGTCCCTTACCCTGCTGTCAAGAATCTCCTGGTACATAAATACTTGGGTGAAAAAATAGCAACTTGGATCACAACTTTGCACGCGTATTATATGGAGATTAAGCCTACCAAAATTGTCATAGGCTAGGGACTACACAAACTGGCTACTGAATCAATTAGTGATGAACCACTTGAAGATGCTTTGTATCAAGATCAAGAACTGTTTGAAAGAGAGGTCTTCTACATCCCAGTTAAATATGACCAATGGTATTATGAGATTAAATATTATGTAACCCATGGGTCATCCCCACATTATATTGATACCAAAAAGAAGAGAGCTCTCAGAATCAAGTTTGCTCAGTATCAACTAATCTAAGGAATGCTATGTAGAAAAAATTATGATGGTGTTTTCATGAGATGTCTTGAGAAAAAGGATGCAAATAAGGTATTATCTGATCTTCATGATGGAATGACTAGTGGACATTATGGTGGAGGCACCACTGCTCACAAAATCATCAGAGCTGGCTATTAGTGGCCTACTTTATTCAAATATTCTAATGTGTATGCAATAAAATTCCAGCAATGCCAAAAGTCAACAGGGAGAGAAAAGAAAGTTGTGTTCCCCCTATAGCTTGTAATTATCGAATGCCCCTTTCAACAATGGGGGTTGGACGTAATAAGGGAAATCAATACCAACTCTTCCCAACTGCACAAGTACATGTTGACAACTATTGACTATTTCACCAGATGGAGCGAAGCAATCCCCTTGATGATGATCAATAAAAATCAGGTGACATCGTTCCTCAAATCTCATATTATTACAAGGTTTGGAATCCTCTATCATTAGTCTTTGATAATGCCAAATATTTTTCTTCTGTGAAATTAACTGAATATGTTATTGAAAGAAATATTAAGGTTAAGTATTAAGCAAATTACTACCCACAAGGGAATGGTTTGGCAAAATCAAATAATAATAACCTCATTAAAATTCTTAAGAAAATTGTCGGTGATCATCAAAGGAATTGAAAACTGACCCTCTCGAATGCTCTTTGGGCTGATAGAGTGACTCTGAAATCATCTATCAGTAATTCTCCTTTCTTTTTGGTTCATGGACAAGAAGCCACCCTGCCTACCCATGCCTTCCTACTTGCATTGCAACTTTCCCAATCTGCTCAAGACAAGGCTTGCCCAGTAATCCAAGAAAGATTAAATATGTTGTTAAAGCTGGAAGAAGAAAGGGAAAAAGCTAAAATGAACCTAACCCATTATTAAGAAATAATCAAAAAGTGGTTTGACAAGACATTTGTGGGTAATAAAGATTTTCAGCAAGGAGATCTTGTTCTCAAATGGGACAAAGCTAATGAACTAAAAGGAAAACACACCAAATTTCAGAAGTTGTGGTTAGGACCCTATCCGATTCACCAAAAAATAGGTCATTAGAGTTTCATACTCAAAACATTGGAGGGAGATGAGGAGGAGCTCCCTGTCAATGGCCAAATCCTTAAAATATACTTCTCCTGATCACCTATGGTAATATATCTTTGTACATAGTAGAGTTTTCTTTCTATCCTTTCCCTTTTTCCATTATCATCGCTTCAATAAACCTTCCGTTTACCCCTATTTTCAGATGCATTTGTTTAAATTCTCTTTTTTTTTACAGTTTCTCAGTTTAGAATAACTAGTCGTTCACTTCTCCGAACTAACCTTTCTTTTCACAACAGAAACCCAAGGCTATCTAATCGAGTATATTCCCTTCGATATAAATGCCTTTTTATATTGAAGTGGTCAAGTTTCCCATGGATAAATATTTATTTAGATAGTTGATGGTCATACAAAAAACAGAAACATGTTCACTTGTACCAAGAGGAAGCATCTAATCTATAAACACAATGTCTTAAGTTGTTGGTAACAATTATATTTAATCATGTGACCACTCTCATGGCATGCCTGTGTTCTACTCAAGTTTAGAAAAGGTTCTGAATTCAATGTCTTCAACATAATTCCAGTGGCCCTCCCCTGGATATCCCAAATTATAAACTCATCTATGATACATGTACACAGACCCACGACAATTAATTGCCTACTTAGACTAACACATCAAGATGACTCTCGTATCACCTCGCTTTCTTTTCACCTATATTGCATAAGCAATACATAAATTACATACCTAAAAGGTGGATGCAAGAAAACATAAGCATAAGGAAGTTGAAAGTGGTACTAAGAGTGTGGGAAGTACAAGTAAACCCATCAGGGCTATGGACACTCGTTGGAAGCGGGGCCATGCTTGTATGATATTGAGGCAACTTCATTGTGTCTATGGACACTCGCTGGAAGAGAAGTAGTTCCACGAAAGAGCGATGAGGAAAACACTTCAGTCTATAAACAGTCAATAAAAACACTTGTGGTTTCACCACTTGTGTTTCCTTGTAGATGTAAGAAATACGCTCCCATTGACACCCACATGAATTATGCTCTAATATCACTCGTAACAGGTCACTTTCCTGTCTTGTTTTCAGGATAATTGATGTGGGGTCCTTAACTTGTACACTATTTAAAAATGTCCTAAGATAAAATCATACTCTAATGTGTTTGAAGTCACTTTCTTTTGGAATAAGAGATAACTGGTTCTCTCTTGTAAAAGTCGCCATTTTTTGTGACAACACAATAACCCCACCAAAACTATCAGTCTAGGTGGAGGTCCACAATACATTTTTTTTTTTACAGGGCACTACTTTTCGACTTACCTAGTTGTTCATGCACGTACAAACAAGACCCCTCTCATATAGCTACCTTCATCTGAGTGAATAGAATATTCACTGGTTTTAATACCCCTCTACCTGCACACTTGAAACATGGGTACTTAATCTAGGCTCTCTTCTACTCTCTCACGTAGCCTCATCCTTACTCGTTTCGTCATTGTGCCCTTACCCAATCATCCATACACCTTCACCTGCACATTTCACCGATGACAACACCTCATAACATTTTTGTCGGGGATAAACAATCCCCTAACATCATCCTCGTTGGATTTCCCATGTTTTATCGATGATGATGTGCTCTTTTCTCTCTCCCCGTCATAACCCAACATACATCACTGAATCGGATCTCAACTGCACGTCAATGTTATTTCTCACACTAGGCCCACACCTTAGTCATTACATAATACCATATCCACACTTCCATGTGGCATGTTAGTACTGGCTGACCCTTTTCAACGAAAACTTGTCATCGTCGAAAAATTTCATAGCACACATACGTCTTCACCTCTAGATTTAGTTGTTGGCGACATTGTCCTGACTTTCTAATGACTACACAAAAAAGCATCCTACAGACCCGATTAACCTCTCCATCGTCGACTACCTCACCACCATCGATCTCATGCTTATCCAATACCTTCCCCCCATGATTATCTTAACATCTCATCACTACCATTAAAAAGAAGGTTGGTACCCAACGGTCATATCGATGAATGTTAAAGGGTTCATCACTAAAACTTAAGCAATGCAATTAAGATTAAGTGGCCTATTTACAAGTTATCGTCGTCGAAATTTTCCCCATATTATTGTTGACATCTCTTATCAATACCAACTTCCGACAACGATAGCTTTTTGGCGACCCTGTCTTTTAAATCTTCCCGCTCCTCAACGATTATAACTTCCTAACTCATGCAAATGCATTTATTTTAATGTGTACTACCGTGACTTGGTCTAATCTATATCACACCTTATTCATTGATTACACTAGGGTTTGGAGGGAATTTGTAAAGTGTTTATACAACGTCAAGACTCTAAATTTTTCTAGTTGCTCGCTAAGGAGGGTAAACGATGCGTTCATGATTTTTTTTTCTCTCGTTTTGATTAATTATTTTCCCCAGTTTATGAGTGTGTATCATGTAAATCCTTGATTATTAGTATTTCTGTCTCTATAATGAATCTATTAACTACTTATTTTTCTATTTGCATAAGTGGAGAGATGTCTCAGATGCTGACCAGAAAGGGAAAAATCCAAACCTCTAGAACTCTTGTCCTAACCACAATCCCCGAGTCATTCAATATAACCGATATGGACAAACACGATGGAATGGAACAATACCTCATGTATGTTGAGATTCTAGATGTGTTCTAGAATGAAATATTCTTGTCTAGTGACCCAGACATCGATACATACAAGAACATTCGAAAAAGCGACATTCATACAGTAGCTGCCCGCCTAGAGCTCTTTCCTTACAATGACACTACTAGATGGTGTGTTACATATCTACATAAATATACATGACCAATAATGAATGCTTCAAGTCTCCCGATCGTGTCACTCAAAGTAGAATACATCTGAGCTAGATATGAGACCCCAGAACCTATAATATCTTTGGACAAGTCGTTCCTAGACCAATTCGGAGTCGAACATGAAGACTTTGAGACCCTGACAGAAGACTGGTTTTTTGATGAGGAATGACCAGTGAAAAATGGTGAAAGGTATTCCTAGCCCGATACCTTAAAATCCCTTACAGAATGTTGAATACCATGATATGAAAACTCTATGGTGAGGAAACTAACACCCATTTCATCATAGAGTGGTTTCCCATGGCTTACATAGTAGTCTAGAAGGGCGAAGCGTTCAACTAGGTGAGCATCCTTTATTTCAACATCACTAAGCGTATCCAAGATCCCAAAGGTATGAAAAACCATGAATTCTACATGTCCTCTTATCTCATAGATGCTATGTGTGCCACCAATTCATTCCCTACATTTAGTTGGGCTTGGACCCTTGAAAAGTGCCCGATCCATTTGTACTATTTGAAACTGTGGGAAGTCAATTGCAAGGAATATTTTTATAAAATCTATGACTATTTCCTTTCCCCCTTGCACAAGGCCATATTTGGTATTTTCCCACACAAGATCTCTCCAGGGGATATGAAAACCCTAAAGCGAATTGGAGACTGGTATATGAAAAAATACTATACTTATGTCAACATCTACGGGGCCAGAGGACCACAACACGTACTAACCAAATATGTGCCCAATAAGTTATTGGCTAGGGACATATCATACCATACTATGGAGAAAGGGGCCACTGCCTACCTATTAGAAAAGAACAAAAGCTATCAATTGATTTTTTCCCTCCACATAGGCTCATACTCTTTACATAACAAGAAGTAAGTCGAAAAGGTTGCAAAAACACTAAAGGAATTATGCCTATGTCTTGGAGAGACCAAATCTCATGACCCCCAAAATGTGGTGTATTAACACATGAAAGCCATCAGGTTGGCACCATAAATCATGCATGAGGACCAATTCTCAGAAGATGTCTTTCGAGGCACTTTTAGTTTTGAAGAAGCAGTAGAAAGGCTCACCACCGATGCTTCTCAACAACAACTAAGGAAAGAGGAAGAGTAGGACAAAAACTAAGGCTAGAACAATTCAATGCTCTCCTCCTTAAAGACAAAGAGAATCTAAAATCAAAAGAACATAAAAAAAGGGAGAAAGAAGCTGAACTGATGAGAAAATTTGAAGAAGATGAAGAAAAGTACCACTGAAAGAAAAAGAGGGAAGCCAAGGAGAAACAAGATGCATTGGAATAAATATTCCCCCCCAGGGAAGAATAATACAGGTCAAGGAGAAACAATAAACACAGAACAATCAACATCAACCACACAAGAAAGAGCCTAGGAAAATAAGAAAAAAGATAATATTGAGATTCATGATCTTCAAGACAATGGGTTAGAAAGTGACAATGTAATCATCATTGCAAGCCCCGATACTGATTTGGTTGACACCCCGATAGATGAGCCCACTCCCTTAGCCTCCATCCCAGGGAGTTTATCACTCACTTCTGAAGGACTTGACTTCGAAGGAGCAATAGTCGCTGTCGACGATTACTGCTACAACCACAAGACATGAGATATTGAGAGGATAAACCCTAAGAGGAAAAGAGGAAAATCCAACGTGAACCAAGAATCTCCCAAAAAGGAACATCAAATGGAAAGTTGGACCATATTTGAAGGACAATGTGATACAAGTAGCCCCAACACTCAGTTCTTTTTCTAATGTGAACATAGTGTCGATCCATGAAGTCGCAAGAGAACTTGATGCTACAAAATCCAAGGTCACTAAGCTGGAGAGGACCTTGGAAACCATTAAGCAAACGATGACCAGTGAACAAAGAAAGGAAATCCAACAAACAAATAAAATCCACAAAGATGAGATGGAAAGGAAGCTCAAGGCCCAGGAATTTTTTTTACATGCAAGATTCAATGAAACAACCTCCCTCACCCAAATGTCCTATTTGAGTGAGATGGAAAAGCTTAAAACCACACACGACCAAGATGCGATGAGACTCAAAGGAGAGTTGGATGAATTGATAACTTTTAATGAAACAAGTGAAAAGGAAATCAGGAAGGTACAACTAGACAACAATCTCTTGAAGAAAGACGTGGAATAAAGCCAAAACCAAACAACCACTCTGGAAACCATAAAAGCGAAGGCCACTGAAAAGAATGAAGAACTTCGAGACACACAGAAGGGGTTATTCTATGTGCTTGAAAAAGTACCGATTGTCAGGTCTGATTAGAAAAAGTTGAACACACAAGCGAAAAAAATGCATGAAAAATTCCAAAAATCCCTAGAAGCTTATAGTAGAGTCACAGAATGGAAAGACTCACAACAAACATTCCCAGAGACCCTGTAGGTATACTTAGATGAATGAAGAATTAGAGATCGCCGACTTTTGGATGTAGGGATGGCAACAATTACAAACATCCTAAAAACTTAGACGCAGATCACTACATCAAGCATAGAGCTATGGAGATTGTCAGACAATCTACTCTTACAGTTTGGGATGGACACGCTGAGGGATATTGATAAGGCTTCGTCATCTTAAACAATGGTCAAATACATGGATACCAAAAGAAACCTATGCCTGAAATATATCAAAGAAATCAATGAAATCAGTGCCGAGGTTATTGAAACAAGACTAATCCATCCCTCCATAATGATCACTATGACAAAAGATTCCATGCAACGTGTTGAGTAGAACTTTAAGACGAAAATATCATTCCCATGTGAAAAAGCGAGGCAGACTTGGAAACAACGCAACTATTCCGAGTGGATTCCATACTCAAAGACTTCAAAAGCTGGAAGGAATTCATATATGCGAAATCGCAACCGTCAGAACCCTGTTAATCATCTCCTTGTAACTGAAATTTTGTAGAGCAATCATTTTACTGTAATTATTTTAATGTCCTAATTGAGAAAGGGAACTGAAGCATCGCTTTGGGATCTTGAGCATTTAGAAGATAAGGAATGTGAAGGGATTCCATAGTCCCTCTATAAATTAGATGAATGAAAAAGGGATCGGGATTTTGGTTCTTTTGAAGTGCGACTAGTATTATTACTTTGAAATGAATAAAGAACATGAGGCATTTATGAATATTGTGGTGTCAATGTGTATGAATTTGACTATTCAATTTATGCATGTCTTATTCTATAGTATATGAATGTTGGTTTATGAATTACTTCTGAATTAATGTTCTTATGTTTACAATTGCCATGATTTTTCAATTTGAGTACAATGACCTTATGATTAAGTTAATCAATAAATTATTTTGGTTCTAACTGGTTATGTTGTCAATCCTTCAGATTACTTGCTATATGAATTTGTTTCGTACAAGTAATACAAACGTTATACTATACTCATTTTTTAGCTTGCTCCTGATCAAGATAGGTGTAATACCCCTTTTTCCCCAACTTGTAATTAATCATTAATTTGCTAAGGCATGTGAACAATGTAAATGTATTATTGTTTGAATTGCCAATAACTTACTATGGGGGTGAATCCTTGAAGTGCTGGCCATGATATCAATAGAGGAAAGAAATGGAAAAACTATGGAGAAGGTTCATTATGTGAAATGACCCCAAATTTCGCTTTGTTGGGAATAATAAACCTCCTACAGATTCCAAGGAGGAATCAATTAATGAATAAAGGACCCGTGGTTGAACCGTCAACCACCCCCCATGAATGGAAGCATGGTCTAGCTGAAGAATGTCAGCCCGAAGTACCACAGGTTCTTGCAGACCCAGGATGACCTGAGTTTCCTTCTGACAGAAGGAACAAGACAGGAAGGGGAACCTTCCCCAAGGAGGGGTGTGCGTGCAAGGCATGCAGACATATACAAAGAAGAGGAGAGAACGTAGGGGACATTCTAGCCGAGAACATGAACTGAAAGCTTGTTATGTTGTTATGGTTACTGGAGAATTTATAGGAGAACACGACTCGAACATAAGACTGCGATCTTGATGTTGAGGAAGCATCTGATAAACCTCACAGAGGTGGTGAGAGAGATAGAGAACCTTTGAGAGAGCTGCCGAAAAGTTCCCTAGTGATATCATGGCTTGGCACGGGGGTGGCCAGAGCACTAAGAATGAATGCCTTTGAGCCTATGGTTGGGTGGAAGGGAGAACACTCACAGTTAGTCAGTTGGTGATCAATTGTAATAGATAAGTATTTTTATGCCTTGTATACTAGAATTGAATTGCATGAATTGATTATCTGTAAATGTGATAACTGGTGCCCTGAGTGGAATAGATGATAGTGGTGTTTAATGTCTCTATGTAAACTATTGTGATTAATTGGTTGTAAGGAAACAATCTTGGCCTCTGAGCCGGTCGGAAGAACCCTCGAGGTGTTTTCCCCAGGGAGTTACCTTACAGTTCTAGAGTTGGATCAGACTTTTGGGGGCTGCCACAGTCTCGTTAATTCCACGAGATTACCCCGTCCTATTTCAGAACTTAAATTTATGAAAATTAGGAGGGCACTTCCTTCAAACCATTAGCCTAAGAGACCATAGGCTCGTGCCCATGGCCTTAACCAAATCTCGACTAAGAGTAGAGATTATAGCTCGAGATTCATCACAGGGTCCATATAACGAGGGTCTGGGAATCCTACGCTAGTATGAAGGGAGCTATATCTTAATGGCTTCGGAGCTCCGCGAGCTTGAAGCTTTGGGATGTTAAACTTCATAACTACCAAACCCCCAAAATTCACGAAGTAATGTGGACGGTGGTTCTATGGATTCTTCAGGATCCCTCTCGACCGTTTGATCCCGGGGACTCCGTTGAGAGCCCCTCTTAACTATTCGATCATCTAGAGGAGGGACCCACGTACGATACTTCGATGAAGTCCTACTTTGGGAGAATGGAGCGACCGTAGAGTCGAAACCCCCGAAGGTTAGAGCTGCGAAGTAATGTGAACTATGGATCTAAGGATACTTTAGAACCCTTCTCGACCATCAGATCGAGCCTAATGAAAACATGGCGTCAAGTACTTCGACATAGTCCTACTCTGATAATTTTAACCTGTGAGTGAAAGAGAATATCGCTGGAGCGCCGAAGGCCAGAGTGATGTATCATATTAACGTCACCTAAGATGACGTGGACTCATTATAGGTGTAACACGTGTTACCCCAATTTGTGGTTTTCAGAGACCCCAGGTTTCAATGGAACTAGATATGTGGCACCAGTTTATCGGGCCATGTGTCCCCCTGTCTCTGCCAATTGTCATCTTTTGGGCCTAGGCCGTGATCAACTCAGTGTTGACCACTTTGGGAGCAATACGAAAGTTACATGACCAAAATCCCAAATACCGAAGTTGCGAAGAGATGAGGGCCGTCGATCTAGAGGAGCTTTGGGACCACTCATGACCGTTGGATTTGCTCGTCGATCAATTCGGCTTTGACCTACTCTGGGAGCAAGGCGAGGGTTACACCATGAAACCCCCAAATGCCGAAGTGGTGAGTTGATGGAGGCCATAGAGCCCAAGGTATACATGGACACTTATTGACTGTGAGATCAGAAGGTTGGGAAGGTTATCATTCTGAGGTGACGTGGCATGCTGACGTCACCCAGGGTGACATGGAATCACGCATGAGTGCCACATTTCACCTCGATTTTCACATTTCGCAGGTCTTATGTTCCTAGAAGAACATGACACGTGTCACCCCTCACAAGGACATGTGTCACCCCGGACCTTTGTCACATGTATTTTCCCTAGCGCACGAATGCTTGGCAAAATATTAGTGGAGCACCTGAATGATGAATTAACAAAGTGATAGAAGATGTAGATCTGTGGATCTAAGTGGATAAACCCTGACTGTCATATCTAGGCTATGGTCAACCTGACGCTGACCGAGACTTCGAGAGTCCAGGACTTCGGGACTTCGGAGTATTTGGGGCGTAGTATTATATAAAGAGACTGAAAGGCCCGAAGGCTGGAGCCATGTGGCAAGTTTACGGGACTTCGGGAGTTTGGGACTCTGAGAGGTCTCGTGCGTAGACAAAGAAGTGGCGCTCATTGTCAAAGCACCGAATGCCAGATATTCCTTAGGCGTATGCATTAACATGGAGGGAGATCAACCATCGGATTATGGATGGTTGGATTTACGCCATAGATTTAGGAGTGCTGGAAGATCTGGGATCTCGGAGAACTCAGGATGATACGTATGAGATATACCCACACCGTGTGGCCCTTGACCAATAAAC
>JZKD02S1795743.1:73765-85154 GCA_000966675.3 Picea glauca
ATTATCTCTCATTGAGCATTTCAATATGCATAATTGGCTTCCCTTGAACAATAATCCATCTTGGATCAAATTTTCAGTCCATGGGCTTCTATCTCCCAACAAAGGATTCTTGCATGCCTCATAAGCTTCCTTAAAATTTGCATCTTCTCTATACATCTCCTTTAGGTGTTCAAACCCTAAGGTCTCCACTTGGAATTTCTGTAGAATCAAACTCCTCCTGCTCAAAGCATCTACAAATTTCTTAGCAGTGCCAACGATATGTTTAATAACAAAAGTAAAATTATGCATAAATTCTACCCATTTAGCATGTGTCTGATTCAACTTTTCTTGCCTAGTAATAAACTGAAAAGCTTGGTTATCATTGTACAAGACAAATTCTTTAGGAATTAAATAGTGCCTCCACTTCTTCAAAGCTTGAATCACTGCATAAAATTCTGTCATATGTGGAATACTTCTTTTTGGTGCCATTCAAATTCTCACTGAAATAAGCAACATGCCTATTATCCTGACTCAAGGATGCTCCAATAGCTAATCCACTTGCATCACATCTCACTTGAAATGTTTTTCCAAAATCTGGTAAGATCAGAATTAGTTGTTCCGTGATCTTCTCCTTCAACACTTTGAAACTTTTTTCAGCTTCTTCTGTCCAATTAAAAGACTTGTGTTTCTTCTTCACAATGTCTAGCATGGCTGCACATATACCACTGAAATTTCTAATAAACTTTCTATAAAAACTTGCTAACCCATGAAAACTTCTTACCTCAAATGTGCTGCTTGGTGATGGCCATTCTTTGATTGCTCTCACCTTTTCTGGATCCAAATTCAATTCATTTGAAGAGATCACAAAACCCAAGTATATGAGTTCTGTCTGCATAAAAGAACTTTTCTTCAGATTTATCAATAATTTCTCTTGCTGCAACTTTTCCATCACTGATGTCAGATGTCTTAAGTGTTCTCCTTTTGTCTTACTAAAGATTAGTATGCCATCCAAATATATATGACAAATTTTCCTATGAAGTCTTTCGATACTTCATTCATCAATATCATAAATGTGCTTGGTTCATTTGTCAACCCAAATGGTATCACCAACCATTCAAACAATCCCTCATTTGTCTTGAATGTTGTTTTCCACTCATCTCCCTCTCTCATTCTTATTTGATGATATCCACACTTCAATTCTATCTTGGAAAAATAGTTTTCTCCACTCAAACAATCCATCAAATCACCCATCCTTGGTAAAGGGAATCTATACCTAATGGTTATCTTGTTGATGGCTCTGGAATCTATACAGATTCTCCATCCTCCATCCTTCTTTGGTCTTAAAACAATTGGTACTGCGCATGGGTTTAGGCTTTCCCTCACTAAACCTTTATCCAACAACTCTTGGACTTGATTTTTGACTTCCTCATTCTCTCTAGGTGTCAACCTATAAGCTTCTTTGTTTGGTAAACTAGCTCATGGAATAAGGTCAATGTGATGGCTTACACTCCTAATGGGTGGCAATGAGTGTGGTAACTCATCCACTACTATGTCAACAAATTTTTCTAACAGTTCCTGGATTTCTTCAGGCAAATATTCCACAAAATTATTTGTAAGGATAACTCTAGGCTTCCTCACTACAACAAACTGTATTTATTTTTCCTTCTTGAATTCATTAAAGAGTTCCTTCCTGCTCATGAGAAGTATACTTGAACTAGCTTCCCTCTTTTTCTCTTTGTCTTATATGGGTAACAACATATGTGTCCTACCATTCTTTTCTAGGGTATAAGTATTCTTTCTCCCATACTGAATAACTTTCCTGTCAATCTGCCATGGTCTCCCCAATAAAATATGAAAGACATCCATAGGAATTACATCACATCATATTTCATCCCTATAACCTCCTATTTTAAATTCAACTTGGCATTGTTGACTTACCATTACTTGATGTCCTTTATGCAACCATGATACCTTGTATGGGTTTGGATGTGCAGTTGTCTTCAGCTCTAGTTTCTCCACCATCTCCGTGGATACTAGATTGTCAGTGCTACCACTGTCTATGATCACCTTGCAAAATCTGTCCTTCATCTTGCAAGCAGTTCTGAACAGACTTGTTCACTGAACTGGTTCCTCTACCTCCTTCTCTGGTTTAAGAAGAATTTTCCTCATCATAAGGCTCTTTCCTCCTTCTACTGCTTCTGCTTCCACATGTTTCTGTGCTTCAACAACATGTGCTTCACCTCCTCCTTCTTTCTTTCTCTCAGGACATTCCCAAGACTTGTGCCCTAATTTTCCACAGGTATAACATCTAACTTCACCTCCTAGGGATCTTCCTCTTCCTCTCGATAAATAGATTCTTCCTCCATGTTGTCCTTCTTTAGACCTTCCATCTTTCTCATGGTGACTATGCTATTTGTCAGCTTCATGATTCAGCTTCTAGAACTTCTCTCTGCTAGTTCCCTTACCTTTGCTTGAATTTCCTCTTCTGCTTCGTTGGCTTTGATTCCTGGCCAATTTTTCTTCAGCTTTCAAGGCTTCTTGATAAACATCCTCAAATTTACTAACATACATCATGATGATCTCCTCTTGTATTTCATATCTCATCCCATTGATATATCTGGCTCTTTTCTCATCTTCATTCTCTTTCTGTCCAACCCTGATGTTTAGTCTGTAAAATTCCTCAGTGTACTCCTTCACTGATAAACTCTTCTGTCTCAGGTTCTGTAATCTTCTAAACAGATTGATTTGATATTCCATTGAGATAAATTTGGCCTTTAGTTTGGCTACCATCCTATCTCAGTTCTTAATTTTCTACTTACCTTTACTCCTGCGTTCGACTTGCATTTCATCCCACCATAGTGCTGCGTGACCCTTCAATCTTGTCACTGCATGCTTCACCATCTTATCTTCTTCGATATCTTCGTAATCAAAGTAATTTTCCATAACACGTACCCAATCCAAAAATTCTTCAACTTCTAAATTTCCTTCATACATTGGTACCTCTATTCTTTCTCTAGTCTCTATCCTTGAAGCAACTTTCAATAAGCAATCTTGTGTAGCATCCTCTGCTACATTTTCTTTGACCTCTATCTCTTTGCTCTTAGCTTCACTAATATATCTGACGTTTGGTGCTCTCCTTTGTGTTGTTTCCATGGCATCCAATCTCATTCAGAGTCGCCTCATTTTTTCTTCCATTTCTGCATTCGATCTATGCCTTCTAGGTGGCATGATTCCACTGCATCACCTTCTGGTGCCTACAAACATAAATTAAATTTCTTGATACCACAATTGAAACCAACTTACCTCCTTTCTCCCTTTTCTGTTGTTTGCAAACAACGTCAATATCAGCTCTGATACCACCTAATGCAACCCCCCTACTCCCCCGTAGGGCTACATGACCTCACGGTCAAAGGATCTCCGATTATTGAGTCAAGTGACTCTTTGGAACCTTAATGGTTCCCTTCTGTATCTAATCACATGACATTTCGGTGCCTTGGTGTAGGTCTGATATCACTCACAACCTTTCCTTTCTCTCTTCTGCGAAATCTCAGAGTACTGAGCATTAGCTCTTTTTCTGATAAGCCCCCTCTTGATATGACCTTGGGTGGTGGCCTCTCGTGACCACGCGATTGCGGGCGCGACCAATAGCGGTTTGGGATCAAATTGATTTTTGGCCCGCAATTCTCCTCGAACCTCCACGTGTCCTCTTGGTGAAACCACAAAATGGATTGCGGCCCGTCCTCGATGTTTTAAAGTCCGTGAACTTCCTGTCCCCGCAATGTTACGGGACTGTCGATCTCCCGATCTTGACGGTACTATTTGAACTGGTGGCTCATATCTGGGCTTTCCAAATCCATGGACCAGATCTTCACCTCCTAAATCAACAGATGTGATCTCTTCGCGATTCCAGACTTCAGGGTTTTGAAATCTCAAACCCTGCTTTCTTTCACACTTCAATCTTCTAGAACCGACGATTTGTAGACAACTGTCCTACTCAATCAATGGTCCTACTTCGATTTCGGGTGTTTGACCCTTCAAATCGGATCAACGGTCTTGTGACCCTCTTCTCGAGCAACGATCAAGATCTCCTTCGAGTTTTGGACTTCTGAGATATCAAATCTCAAACTTCATCCTTTTCCCAATGGCTTTTATCCGAAGACTATAATTCGTTGACATGTGTCCTCTTGATCTGAAGATTGAGGATTACTTCGGGTATTTACCCAGAGTGCATGGATCTATTCCACATCTCTCATAGATCTAACGACTATGAATCACTTTGAGACTTTATCCAGAGTCCATGGATTCATGCCACATCTCCTCTAGATCTAGCAGTCCATATTTACTTTGGATCTTCGGGATTCGACAATCTCAGATCTTAACTAAAACCCCGCTATACTTTACCTGAAGCTCGCGATCTATTGACAAGTGTCCCCTTGCAGATCCATGGTTCTCGACTCTTCGACAATTTGGGCTTTGGATGTTTCAACCTTTCACCTTTTCCTTCCTCTAGATCTCATGACCCGCCGACACGTACCCTTCTGGATCTAACGGTCCAGATTCGCTTTTGCTCTCTAGCTCTTTGCGCTTCGGGAATCTCAAGTTTCAAGATTGCCTCTTCCCGAGCTTACGATATCTGACGAATCAGATTCACTTGGTTGGTTCGACGCTTGAGGTTCACTTCAAATGATCCGATGACTCAGGTCCGCTTCAGATGATTGAATGACTGAGATTTGACTTCGACTTTCTGGCTCTTCAGGCTTCGGAAATATCAACTTTCAAACCTTGGTAGGTTCTCTCTCCTATGCATGAGAAGCGTTAACGCTTGTGAACCTTACACATATCAGATGGTTGTTGATCCTTTTCTCTATGATCTAATGGCCACTGTCGCTCCTCCTCCCGAGCTTACGATGTCTTTCGACTTAGAAGATTTATCAGACTTCAAAGGTTTCAAACCTTTTCTCCTCCTATGAGTCCGACTCTTGGATCTTGTCAACACTTCTGAAATTTTTTATCCCTTTTGAGCTTGATCCTTAAAGGATTTCGACTTCCCACACACTCCTTGCATTCTCAAGATTTCGATAACTTAGATCAAAGGATTTCTTGAAAAGAAACCCTTCTCGCCCACCTGGCGTTCTTCTGTTCTGGTTCTTCAATGCTTGGTCACTTCTTGACACTGTGCACTCTTTTCACCTGGTCTAAGTTTCCTTTGTTCTCTCTCTGAACTCTTCTGAGTCAATCTGAGACTCAATCGACGCACTCCTTGCATTCGAGATGCACACTTTGCATACGAGTTTTAGAAGAGAAACAATTGAAACTTATTCAGTTTCACCACGAACTCATACAATCAACTTTTAGAACAATCATACATGAACGAAATGAAATGAACAGCATACACAAAATGAAACATTCATTCAATCACACATTTAAATGAACACAATCCAAGATTTGGGACAATTCTGTTTGTTCTATTCATTCTTGAAACAAATTACATAATCTTGTAGTTCCCCACTATGTCTTTCTTCTACTCTATTCTTCTCTATTCATCTCTATCTCTATCTCATGATCTCCTAATACTTTTACAATACAACAAAAAACTATCTAAGGACTGGCTCCATGAGCTCTCATCGTCTTGTCTGCAACCTATCCTATCAAACTCTTAGCGGTTACCTACTTTGTCCTATTACAATAACTACCAGTTATTTCTAGATAAGAGTCAAGACTCTATATCTGCAACCCCTTACTATCCTTAAGACTTTACAAAAAAGTTACATATTAAAATGATATTTACAAAATATCTCAACAACCGATTTATCTCTGAAATTAATGCTGAGATGTCATGTCCCTGCCTCCATGCTTGCATCTTTGACTTTGAAGGAGATGCTCTTGCATAAAATATCTATTATTGCGTAAGGTTTATTGTAGGTACTCATTCATATATCTGAAGTTGCCCAAATTTGAGGTAGCACGAAGGGTTGACGACGAAAGTTTCAGAATTACAAAAATACTGGAAAAAGCCTAGTTTTTGAGGTGTACATGAGCTGCAGTGGAGCAGGGCACATATTTATGTGGGATAGCCGTATAATAGGTCACATACATGAGGGTACATCCCCAAACTTGAGAAGATGAAGATGCCAGGTCTCCAAAATCTGAAAGAAAGCTCCCAGGAAGGTCTACAGTGATCAGGTACATTAGATCTATATACTGGTTCAAAAGGTATGTCTTGTTTCTATGAGTAGTTGGATTTTGTTTTCTACATGAGAAATGGTTATGGGGGTTTGGGGATTTACACTAGAGATATGTTTGGCTGCATGGGAATTTATGTATAATTCATATCTACAAAAATACAATGCTGGTATAATCAATATTTATCATTGATACATCTTGTTAGGGTTGAGGCACATATTGTACTTCTTGGCACATGGTTAAGGGTTTTTATGGTAGATGGTTGAGTGCTTGTATTTGTGAAGTGGTTGATGTATTCAAAGGGTGTTTATCAGTAAGGGTTTTTATGTCTAGTTCACGTGAGGGTTATTATACTTGTTCATGATTACACATACTTGTATGGAAAATGACTAGAGAGATATAGATACATTTGGTTAAGGGATATGTATGAGGATGTATGCACATGGCATAGTTAATGTTTGGACACAGTGGCATGTTGCAAGTTGATGTGAAAGAGGTTGAAGAGGGTCAGAGTTTTCAGAGAGAGAAAACCCTAGTTTTCAGAAGGCATACATAGGCTGTAGTACAGATAGGACGCATACATACGCGGACTACAATATAAATAGGGCGCATACATACGCGCGCTACAGAAAAGATAGGTCATGTATATGTTGTTTTTGGTTGGTACATGATCATTACATGTACATGTTGATTACATGGAAGTGGTACATGTTGGATACAAGTCAGTGGTACATGTTGGTACATGTTTATAGTGGTATATCTCACAGTGGCATTGTGACAACGGTTTCTTCATTTGACACTTATATTTTAGGGTGGCAGGACGGGGCAAGGATAGGTGGTTGTATCCAGCTTCTGGTTGTAGCCGAAGAACATAGGGGGTTTTATCCTCCTTATGGTTGTATCCAAATAATTGGGGAGTTGTAGCTTCCCTCTGGTTGTAGCCTAAAAATATAGGTGGTCGGAGCCTCCTTCCAGTTTTAGTTGGAGAACAAAGGAAGTCGGTGCTTCCAATGAATGTAATTCTTAAATACATATAAGAAAAAACATTCCGTGGTTTTCTCCCGTATTAGGTTTCCACGTAAAAATAATGGTGTATTGTGTATGTGTATGATTGTCCATTTGTTCATGGTTTATTTACTTTTCACTTATTGGATGATAATTCTATATTGATCATAAAGATAAATAACACTTTCATACTATGGTTAAAAGGATTAAAAATATCTATTGCTGATTCACCTCCCACCTTCTCAGTAATCCAACAATTGGTATCAGAGAAGGTTCCTTCAGAAACCAATTTAACCACTGAAAGGTAGATCACGGAGAGAAACAATATGTATAAAAATGGAATACCACAGTTTGATGGACAAAACTATGCATTCTGGTGAAGAAGGATGAAAACATATGTACAAGCACATGGAGTTGAGGTTTGTAAATCAGTTGTAGATGGATACAAAGAACCAAAAATTCTCCCAACAAATGAAAACGGAAAGAAACTTTGTCTAAATAATTCAAAAGCCACAAATTCACTTCTGAATGGTCTTTGTGATTTAGTATATACCAAAGTTATACATTGTATCTCCGCTAAAGAGACTTGGGACAATTCAAATAGCTAAAGATGAAGGAAGAATATGAGAATATTGAAACTTACTTCTTACAAGTTGATGAAACAATGAATGTAATCATAGGATTGGGAGAAGAAGTTGATGAATCTATAATTGTTGAAAAGGTAATAAGATCTCTTCAAATGAGATTTTATCCTAATATCTCACCACTAGAAGAAAGAGAAGATATAGACTCAATGAGCATGGATGAACTACATGGAATATTCACAGCCTATGAAATGATAACTGGACATGAAAATCTAGGTATAAAAGAAGCAACATTCAAAGCATCCAAAAATTCAAAGCAAAAGGGAAAGAAAAAAAAAAGCATATAGCAAAAATAGTGACATCTCGAAAGACGATGAGGATGTGGCCAACTTTTTCAGAATATTGAAAAAGGGAACCGATGACATATATAAAGAGGTAAGCTTCCATTGATTTGTTTTAATTGTGATGGTATTGGTCATTTTGCTAACAAATGTCCTCACAAGAAAAATAAAATAAATGAAGAGGATTATTCAAACAACAAACAAACATATAAAGGAAAAAGAACCAAGAATACAATCTTCAAGAAAAGTTTTTGCACCAAAGAAGACTGCTCCTCATCAGACGAAAATAAAGTCAGTGAAAGTGAGACAAAAAGAGTTCTATTAATGAAAATAGAAGACTTTGATAAAGAAGATACCGAAGAGGAGTATGAAGAGACAAAAGTTGACTACAGAGAAGAACTGTTGAGTGTTATAGAAGTTATAAAAAGAGAAAAGAATAAAAATAAGAAACTCTAGGAAGAACTAGACAAGAAAGAAGAGACTCTGAATTCAAACTTCAAAGAATTAGAGCAGATGATCATTGAATTAAGGTTCAAATAGAAGAAGACAAAATAATCAAAGAAGCACTCAAAGAAAAACTTGAAGAAAAAGACAAGATCATTGGAAATTTGGAAGTAGAGGTTGTTACATTGAGAAAATACCTTCAACAAAAAAACATGCAGAACACCTCAAAGGTTTTGGATAATATTATCAACAATCAAGGGCCACATCATGACAAGTCTGGGATAGGATACTATCAGACGGAAAGAGGTTCAAGCTCCAAAACCATAGATAAAGACACACAACCAAGAACCTATGCAGAAACAATTAGAGGAGACGAAAAGTTTTACAAGGAAGATCGCACAGACACTCCTCCACCTAGAAGATTCAGATTTCACAATCAACGATAGTAAAAAACAAGCAAGCCTCCTAAGTATCAGAAGAGTAACTACTTTCAAAATATATTCAAATCCCAAGTATCAAACTATATTTTTTGGTTTATGTTATGCATGTAATAATTTTGGACATAAAGCTATAAATTGCAGAGCTAATAGTAGGAACATAAACAAATTTGAAATTCATGCACATAATGGTTATCCAAGAAGGCCTAGTGAAACACAAAGAAGAAACTACAATAGGTTTGGATAATTGAACACTAAAGTAGAATGCTACAAGTGCAACAACTTTGGACATATGGAAACATATTGTAGAATGATAGTTCCTCCTAGAGAATCACAACAGAATGACAGTTCCTCCTAGAGAATCACAACAAAATGACAACAATCATAGACAATAACCTCAACAGAGAATATGGATAAGAAAGCAGAATCCATTTAACAATGAAGAATGCACACTCGCTCTACAACTAATCACAAGAAACATGGTTGGTATGTTGACAATCGCTGCTCAAAACATATGACAGGTGATGAAGACAAGTTTCTTACATTGAGAAAGGAAAGAGATGGATCAATCTCCTTTGGAAATCATGACTCAGCTAGAATCATTTGAAAGGGAATAGTCAAAATTGGAAACAAGAATACCAAGGCATAAAATGTTCTACTAGTGGAAGATATGAAACATAATATTCTAAGTGTAAGTCAAATGTGTGACCAAGGTCATAAAATTACGTTCGATTCACACAAGTGCGAGATAAGAAAAGAAAGATCAAACAAATTGATTGCAACAACTTTAAGAACTTCAAGCAACATATATGTATTAATTGAAATCGGAAATGAAAAGTGTTGTCTAGGAAAGGAAGATGAAGTTTGGCTATGGAACAAAAGAATGGGTCACATAAACTTTGATACCCTCGTAAAAGTCAGAAAAAGGAAGCAATCAGAGAAATTCCCCAGATCATGAAACCAACCAACACATTATGCAAGCATTGTCAACAAGGAAACAAAACAAAGACCATGTTCAAATCAAATGAATACTCAATGACAAGACCACTGGAAATTTTGCATATTGATCTAGTTGGACCAACTAGAGCAAAGGGTTTAAAAGGTGATAAATACTTTATGTTATTGTTTGATGATTATACAAGAATGATTTCAGTTTGTTTTCTCAGGAATAAGTCAAAAACATTTGAAAACTTCAAGGTATACAAGGAAATGGTTGAAAATGAAATGGATTCAAAAATCAAAATTTTGAGATATGATAATGGAGGAGAGTTTACTTCAAAGGAATTTATGGATTTCTGTAGAAAGCATGGAATAAAAATACAATTATCCATTGTTAGGACACCTGAATAGAATGGGGTCGTCGAAAGAAAGAACAAGAAAATACTGGAAATAGCTCGAACAATGTTAATGGATTCCAAGTTGACATATGTTTTTTGGACACATGCAGTGCATATAACGGTTCACATTCAAAACATAGTAATGATCAGGAACAACAGTGAAAAAAATCTCTACGAGCTATGGAAAGGAAGACCAACAAATGTGAAGCACTTTAGAGTTTTCGGAAGCAGATGCTACATCAAAATAGAAGATGGAAGAATGGGAAATTTTGACTCTCGTGTGGAAAAAGGTGTACTTGTTGGTTACTCAAGTACAAGGAAAGCATACAAGTGCTACAGTATAAGGATCAACAAAGTTGTGGAAAACATCAATCTAACAGTTGATGAAACAAGTGGACAAAAATTAAAGGAATAAGAAAAGGAACCAGTGGAACATGTTTACAAAGAAGAAGTAAAGGATGAAGAGGCTGTAGAAGGGGAAGACGAAGAAGATCAGATAGAAGTAGAAGAGCAAGTTCAACAAGTACCTCCAAATACTCTTAGCAAACAAGTATAAAAGAATCATCCTTCGGAACAAATTATTGGGAACAAATATGTAGAAATTGAGACAAGAAGAAAAATTCGTTCACCAGAACAACTGCACCTAGCACTCTTATCTTCGATTGAACCAAATAGTTTTGAAGAAGCCAACAAGGATGAATTATGGAAAAATTCCATGAATGAAGAGTTGGATCAAATAGAGAAGAATGACACTTGAGAATTGGTTCCAAGACCAAGGTACAAGAATGTGATTGGCACAAAGTGGGTCTTCATAAATAAATTGAATGGATGCTAGCGGTAGAGTGAACGACGATGAGTTAGTTGGTTGGTAACTGAAATGATTGACAACTGTACGATTGATTTGTACGGATTACCAACTTAATAGATTTTTTTTGTGGACAAAAATTTGAATAGATTGTTCTGAGTTTAATGAACACGTGGGATGAATCTTGACAGTTTATATATATTCTTTTTTTATTCCATTCCACTTTGAAAATAACATATTTCTTTTTATCTTTTTTGCAGTGGAGTAACTTTTT
>JZKD02S1795754.1:34152-55219 GCA_000966675.3 Picea glauca
TGGGGTTTTTCTTTTTTTGTCTTTTTTAATTTGTTTTTTTTTATCTTTTCTATAATTTTATTTCCAATAATGTTGAGCTTTTGGACCATGGTTTACAAAATCTTAGAATTTGAAGTCCACTAAGAGGGTGTTACTGATAAAACTTCTTTTTATTCTATACATGATCTTAAGATTTCGGTTTCAATGGTATCAATTACCTAGACCACAATTTCAAGAAAATAGCAATTTTATCCCTAACAAAAAGGGGGCTACTAGTGGGAGCATCACTTTTCGATTAGAGGGTTGATTTTATGGATTTGGTCATAATCGTACTAATTGTGAAGCCTAGATATTTCAAAGAAGTTGTAGTTTTAACCTTGAAAAAAAATAGTGTCGTTGTTAGCACCACTTTTTAATTCGAGAATTGATTTTATGGATTTTTTCAACAACATTACAACGTTGTTAAGGCCATGCTTGCAAAATGTGACAATTTTAACCGCTCCAAAAAAAGAGTGCTACCAATAGCACTAGTTTTCAAAATGGGGGTAAAAATAACTAGTAAATGTGACCTCTAAAAAAAACTATAACTTTGGAGGGTTCTCGTTAAGTTGGTAACTATATTCCTAATCCATTAATGTATATTATATTACAACCATAATTCCTAAACTAGATTTATCTTACAATGGGATGAAAAACCATTAGTTGAAAAAACACAAAACAGGTCAAAAACATACCAAAAACAACCCAAAATTATTTGTTTGGGGAGCCTCTGCCCCCCAACCCCCCTGTGCATAGACATAACCATGAAAAAAATATAACACATTCCCAACATTCTTCCACTTGTTGTTTTATTTGCAAATAGAGGGGTGAGTTTTACAAGTTCAATGATTCGAGAGTTTTTTTTTAGTTCCAAAGAATACTCATTTAAAGTTCTTTGAAGACATGTCCATTTCTATTTTTCATCTTCCAAAAGTCATAGCAGATTCTAAGTTCATTTTATTTTATAATAAAGGTAGAATGCATGTTGAAAGGAGAATCCAAAAGCTTGTGGATACAGATCTCTACTAACACACTTTATCCTTTCTTTCTTCAAATGATATGATGTATATTGGTATAACCCTATATACGGGTTGTACATTGTATATACAAAGATTTTTTGAGAGATATTTTGGGGTTTTATTTTTAGAATTTACCCTTTGCATTTATTTTAGAATCATATAAAGAATCTTTCAACATTTCATCCAAAGAGGAGTACCACCTCTATAAAAATGTAGGGTGATTCATATCCTTACGAACATAAAAAAATTGGCAACCATACTAAGGAATGATTTATTTTCAAGATAAATGAGGCTTTGTTTCAAATATTATTGAGGAAATAGAGTCTCCATGGTTCAAAGTTTTGAAAAGGAGATTCAAGAAGACTGTTAGTTCTTCTAGATGCACAGGGTTTATAAAACGCTTATTGAGAGATATTTGAATGACCTCAAAGACAATGTTCTTAGATCTTTGGGTATAGGTCATATATTAGAATATTTGAAGAGCCAAGAACCATCAAATATTCAAGAGGATGAACTCTCTAGCGATTCCATTGAATGAACACTTCAAATCCCTATCAATTCCATTGGAAAGATTCAAGAATCTCAAAAAAATCTTCATGGTGAATTCACCAAAGAATTTTGTTCATTTCTTGATGCTCCTTCTCTCTCTCTCCACCAAGCCCATCAATGGATTTTCAAGACCCATCAAAAAGAGGTACCCATAGAAGGAAGTGGCTGCATAGAATCCCTTTAAATCTACCAGAAGTGAATTTTCAAATGCAAGTCATTTTTATTGAAAAAATTTCCACATTCTTTGGGAATAATTCAGAGGATGCATAATATCACTTGTTTAGATTCAAAAGCACATGTGATTTTTTCAATATCTCTGAATATAAAGTTACATGTCGATTATTTGCACAAACTCTTCATGGAAATGCTCGTGAATGGTTCTTTTCATTGTTGTTTGGGACCATTACTAGTTGGGATGTGTTAGAAACTTCATTTGTTGAAAATTTCATACCAAGAGTGCACTCATATGCCCTTTTTGATGATTTCAATGTTGCTTCCCACCCACCCTCTCCCATATGGATGCAAGAAAATGAATATTTAAGATTCTAATATACTCCACATGAGGATATTTTGAGCAACAAGTTTGAAAGTGAAATTGAAGAACCTCCACCAAATGCACAACAAGATTTCAGTAAACATGTTCATGAGGGAAATGTTGCAACAGATATGAAATGGTCTCATATTAATGATAAAAAGTCACAAGAACATTGGCAATGAGAAGAATAGGCGGAAGAAATTAATCTCGAGAACAATGATGAGAAATATTGTCATTGCGTGAAGGAATAATACTTTCAATACATTGTGGATGAATCAAGAGTATTGGATGTGATCGATGATAGGGAGAAATATGAAAGTATTTTCAAATTGGAAAATCCTCATCCAACCAAAGATAACAACACTCATGAGCAACCACCTAGAGTTGATTTTATTGAATCATAGTTTCAAAGTATTGTTGGACAAGCAATCCAATCATATTTTTTCCACATCTGGTTGAGTTTTACTTCAAAATTATTTGGGCATGCTCTTGAATCTTTTATAGAAGCCTCGATTAGGGATGATTTTAAGGATGGAAATTTATATTAAATTGTAGAAACATGGGCTAATCTTACTAGTCCTTAATATGCAAAATGTGAAATGTTTGGTGATAGTTTTGTAAAAATATTAAAATTTCTAAGGATTTTATATAGCTTCTATAAAATTTTGGTGATTTTTAAGGTAAATCAATTTATTTTGTGGAATTTGGGTGAATCATTTTTTAAAAAAATGGAAATTGACGAATCTTTTTTTGGGGAAAACTATGGAAAAATAGCCCATTTGATAAATTTAGCCCCTAAAATCATCTATGGCCCAGATATGTTCCCCATTCGGTGGTTCATTCCACAGACCAGTTGAATGCTTGAATGGATCCATTGGAAATATACTTACACTTGAAAAGTGTCCCTTTCCTCCAAGTAGGATAGGATAAGTATATCTTCTTTGTACATAGTTTGTTCCTTCAATCCAAGTTTTTCATAATAAAGCAGTTGCTACATGGAGATCAAGTTTGAAGATTTAGCCCAATGGAGAAGATAGCTAGTCAGATTTTGGTGTTCTCATTAATTCACAGGGGGTCACTATCCCATAGTTGGAGCCAGTTGTTGACCGCAAATTTGGTCACCTCTATTTTCCGTAGTTTAGAATAAAAAAAATTGATATGAAGAGAAGGAAATTTTGAATGATTATCAGTTCATGGCGTAGCTCTCGGTTTCAATTTAGTCATGCATTTTACAGAATTAAGATCCGACTTTATATGCCCAAGTGATCCAAATTTTATGAGAAGAATGAAATGAATACAAATATATATTACTAACACAGAGATACAATGAACAATAAAAGAGATACAGTAAAACTTGGCTTCTATTCAATAAAGAAATATGTTGAAACTATAAAATGCAGACTGAAACAAGCCTGCTAGAATGGTGGTGGGTTATCTTTGAGAAGAGATGTGAAGGTTGCGCTTATTCTCAGGAAGATGAGTACAATGAGTCTCCAAAGGCCTTTTTTACATCAAACATGAATTCCAAAACCCTACACATCCAAAAACCTAACCCTAGAAGATGAAGCGCAAAAAATCATGTGGGCCCTGTTGGGGTAAGTCGGTACATCAACTTCTCGGGGTCGTAACCTTTGCATACAATCTTCGTTTTAGGTGCATGATAGCCCTTTGGAAAGGTTTATCTGAGGAG
Organism: Picea glauca; assembly: GCA_000966675.3. Classification (NCBI taxonomy): domain Eukaryota; kingdom Viridiplantae; phylum Streptophyta; class Pinopsida; order Pinales; family Pinaceae; genus Picea; species Picea glauca. Next base: position 37,964 of record JZKD02S1795754.1, read on the forward strand.
TACACATTATGTCATCACACTCTAACTTTTCTTATAGTGTGTCTATGGAAATACCAAAAACGTTGTTTAGGGCCTCAAAACGACCTCAAAAGTTCACGACCCAAAAAGCTAGGAAAATAACTTCCAAAATGAAAATTGCATGTGAGCCAGTTGGAATAGGTGGGTGGCCACCGATATTAAACTAGATCAATCCTCCCCCCTTAGGAATAAATGGTCTCCATTGCATTGATTTCCCCCATAAGATGAGGAAATTTCTGCTGAATTTGGCCTCGAGTGAGCCACTTGACTTGGTGGAGGAGTTTCCCAGCTTTGACAACCCGATAAAGCTGGATCATATCTTGGAGAGTTCCCTTGACCTATGTTTCCACGATATGATCAGTGGATTCTTGTTCCATGTAGTTAGGGTTGAGCTTTGTTGGTGTCAATTTTTCTTCTATATCTGAGGTGTCCAATAATGGTGGAAAATATAGTCGAAGGAAGTCCACATTAAATATTGGGTGCAACCAAGGAACGGGAGAATGTTGAGCTCAAAATTATTGTAACCCATGACCTTGGTGATGATGTAAGGTCTATAGCAGAGTAGGTGAAGCTTCGGATGGGGCCTCGTAAGACGTTCTTTCTGCAAGTGAAACCAAACTTTATCTCCCACCTGAAACTTGTGTGGCACCTGGTGTTGATCATGCACTTCTTGTACTTGGAATTGGACTTCTGTAAAATATTCTAAACCTATTGGCAGATGTGTTGGATTCGCTCAATGAAACAGGTAGCTTTTTCAGCTTCAGTTTGAGCATGGGACGAGTCTATCTGGGTTACCGCAAGGGGTAGTGCAACATCCATGGGACCCAATGGTTGAAATATCAACCCCACCTAAAAGGAGTTGTGGTTGGTTGAGGCATATATAGCTTTGTTGTAGTTGTACTGAACATAAGGAAGACTCTCATCCAATGTTTGAGGATGCTTGGAATTTTACATGCCCAGGATATGTAGGATCATCTAGTTGACAACCTCTGTTTGGTCATCCATCTGGTGGTCGAATTCAATGGATTTGGTGAACTTGGTGTCCAGCAATGACTAGAGGCTCAACCAGAATGTGTTGAGGAATTGGTTTTCCCGATATGAAAAGATGATTTGTGGTATACCAAAATATATCCACACTCATTCAAAGAAGAGATTGGAAGTGGCATCTATTGTGATGCTCTTCTTCCAGGTGGCCAGAATCGTCATTTTATAAAAATGATTAACCACCACCAAAAACAACAGTCATTTCCCTGCATGGTTGACGAAAGGACCGACATGTAGTCCATAGAGATGGATTCCTAGCGCCTTTCAAGAGTAGGAGAAGGTGTGTACATTCCTTTCTTATTAATGGTTGGTTTGGTAATGGCACAGGCAGTGCAAGAACTGATATATTTGTTGACATCCTATCGAAGTTTCTGCCAATAGAAATTTTGTTGCAGCATTGCCACTATTTTTTCTACGTCAAAGTGTCATGCCACTTGACTGTAGTGGGATTCCCAAATCAACTTTTCTTTCTCGCTTGACTGGATTCATAGATGTCTTAGATGGCACAACAACTCATGTTGAAGATGAAAATCAGTGACAGTTGTGTTTGCGCCCAACATATGGGAGGTGGTGGCGAAGTCAAGATCTCTCTCATAGAGTTGGGGCCATCTGGAGGTCTCATGGTCGTATGAGTTTATCACCTTGTTGATTGATGCAACTGGAGGGTGGTTGAGTAAATCATAAACGTAGTTGGTGCTTCCTGTCTTATACTTAATGTTGATATGGAACTGTTGCAAGTATATGGAACACTTCTAATGGCAGTCATTCTACAATTTACCTTGTGTCTGCATGAACTGCAACAACTTATGATCAGTGTGATGATTATCTCCTTCTCTAGAATGTAATACCTCCACTGGTGACAGGCCTGCACAATGGAGTACATTTCTTTTTTGTAAGTAGGTGTTGAGATAATTTCTTGTTTCTAATGTTTTATTTCCCCGTTATATTTTCTCAACTTCTTTTTCCATTTATTTTCCCTCTTCTACGCCTCCCCTTGTTTCCCTCTTTCTTATATTCTTTCTTATATCCTTTTCTAGTTACCATACTTAGTCATATTTCAGTAATTGACGGGTTTGTGGGTTGGCAGGTTGGTGGAATTTCATCTCCATCCACTTTCCCATGTCATAAGTCTATTGCTACACTACACTTAACCATTTTTTTGACTTTGCAGGTTCGTGGGTTCAAGCCCTCATCCTCCAAGTTCTGTGATCTCCACTTTGCACCCAAAGTTTTGTGATCTACATTTTGACAAACATATCTCTCACGAGTGCCAATCCCCTAATTATTTTATCCCTTCTACATGCAAGTTCGACCGACCACCTTTCCACACTTAACATAATTTTGATCATCCATAACCATGGGTTCGCAGGTTCCCAGGTTGGTGGGTTCATGAAAAGCTCTATATTCAAACTCCCTCTCATCCATCCCCACCATTCTCTTGATTTTCCCAATATGCATTAATTATTTTTTAATTCTAACAATTGTTGTACAGGCTCCATAAAGATCGTCATTAATGGGGAAACTCTCGAGGAATTACTCATTAAATTGCATTAAATATCCACTTGCCAAGGGATTAAATTAGCATCATCTCTCCGAAAATATTTATTTGAGGTTATTATCCAGTTGAAGAAATACTTCCATTAACCTATGTCAGCATCATTTAGACAACATTTTGTGGTGACACTTTAAATATCTTTAGTAAGACCAGAACTTCCAGTGGTCAGTAGCATATTCATACTATTCCTCTCCTCCTGCATAGAAAGACGTAATTTGGGCATCTGTAATCGCTCGCACTGGGTATGTTCTTGAGTTTTTTTACTGTAAAGAACTTGTTGCATGGTGTGTGGAGAAGTACATGCCAAGATATATAATTATACTACTCTAATATCATTCTCTGATTTCCCTTTCACCGCAAGTTTTTTGAAATATGTTGAAGCTCCAAGATTTGATGCTTACCTTCAAAGGAGAAGACTGCAGAGATTTTCTGAAGAAACAAAACAATGGGCTTGACCTCCTTCCTGAATATTTGGAGAATCTTGCACCTATCCTAGAATAAATAACCAAAATCCAAGTCGAGTCTTTTAAAACCCCTTATCGAGAAATTATGTGGTTCTTTACCAGGTTGATAGGTTAGGAAAGAACTGCTACTATCTCTCGCATGATTTTGTATATTTTGTATTTTACAATGAAATAACTCGCCATTTTTTACTGGGTAAAACTAATTTCTATCGAAATCTCATCCCATTTATCACACTATAAAAAGGACGAAAAAATCTTCATGGCTTCCTATCTGATATTTTCTATTGTGTATTGTTGTCATTTTCCAAACTTGACCATAAGTGAGAGGGTGAATCATGAAATAGATCCAGTTACCTTCTGGTATCAGGAACTATGGAGACACAAGACCCCCCTGTATTTTTATGAAGTTTATAATGATTTTTTCTCAGTCTTCAAAAGGTTGTTGTTTGGCGAAAATGCTTCAAGGATATCTGACTAGGATAATAGATTCTTAGAGAAAAAAGGAACAATAGAACAAATGGAGAATCATAGTGTCATAAGGATATTATACTCAAAAGAAAATCCTTCTTTTCTATCGTATCATGCATCTGAAAAATTATCCATTACAAAGGTGGCAAGGCAATACAACTTCTTGCTACAGTTTTTTCTATGAAAAAAGGAAAAAGCAAGTTATCCCCTTGTCATGGAAGATTGGATATTTCATGTTTAGAAACATAAATAAAATTGACGATTCTTCAAATCATTTCAACAATGTGAATTTAAATTATGCTAAAAAGATAAAGGGGTTTGGTTCTAACAAAATATTTGTATAACATAAGCTTTCGGTGGGATTCATTAACTTGTTCATCCATACTATATTGAATGAAGAACAATAAGGTGACAACCAAAGTACTCCTATACACGATGTTGGTGACCTAGAAACATTACTCAGTATTAATTATTGTTATAAGAAAAATGGAAAGGGTCCTAGTGAAAAGAGCACTCAATCTCCAATTGTTACTCCTAAGAATACCACATCCCAGAGAAATGTGCCAACGAATCATCCAGTTAGAAAGGTTTTCAACAATAGTTCAAGTGGAGGGGGAGAGAATAATCCTCCCCCTTGGAAAATTGAGAGTTCACATCAGCTCCCTGTGAGAAAGAAAAGGAATAATTTAGTGCAAGAGGAAGAGGATAATCTTGTAGAAAACAACATCCAAAAATTTTCTCTAGAGGACATGGAGCTAGAGATAGATATTGAGAATGTATTTCCTTAAATGGAACAACCAAAAAATATGGCTCAACAAAATTCTTAATTGGAAGTCATTGCAAATGAGACCTTTAGTGAAGAAGATTCCTTCACTTTTAAAAGTGTTGTTTTTGATAAGGAGTCTAAAAACTTGATTGTAGAAATAAATGACCAGAAGAATAAAAAGGGAAAATCTCGCTCATAGGTCGACTTGAAGGACATGTGATTGTCACAAATTTCTTAAATCCACAGGGAAACTGGGGATGCTCTTGACGATTATATTTATGGTCTAGAAGATGAAAATGCTAAGTTAAAATAAAGGATCAGAGAATTGAAAAATTCCTTAATGCCTCTTCCAATCCTGGAAAGTCCTTTTTCAATGGTTAAACCAACCACACCCACCATTAAGTTAAAATGATATTCTAATTTAATCACATCATTCCAAAGTTATGTAGAGAAAAACATTAAAAAGACAATGTCACCAATAACAAAAGCATGAGAGGTATCAAAAAATATTGTTTCGTTCGGCTCAAGGGCACATGATTTTCATGAGTATCTACAAGATTATTTAAAGAATGAATAAGTTTTATATGTTGATGTTGTCTTACCATTTGGAATAAAAGTCTCGAACACGAAAGAATTGAAAATAAGAGAAGAGGATATTCCTTCTCCAAGTTGAATTAAACAGTTGAATGCTTGTTGGAAAGAAAAGATCAAGAATTTGAATAACATTGTCCAAGCATGTAGTGAATCCATAGTAAAAAGAGAAGAATTTTTCAAAAGACTCACAGAGACAGATCTGATAGGGAGCACTGATGAGGTACAAGACCCTAAGTTAATTCTCAATTCAATATTTATGACAAAGAAAAAATTTGATGAAAAAGTTGAGATATTAAAAGGGTTATCACCTGAGAAATTTCATGGCATAATTGAATATAATGAAGAAGAAATAGATAATTGGTTGATTGGTTATTCTATAAAAAATCAAGATATTGAGGGGGAAATAAATGGCATTTCTCATGACTTAAGATACTTGGAACGCGAATTATTCAATATTAAAATCATGCATAAAATAAATGTTGCACCAATGAAAAACTACATTGAATATTGGTTTAAAAATGAAATTGATAAATTAACCAAAGAAGGCCAAGAAGAAACAGTCAAGACAGTTTTTATAACCTTCAATGAGGAAAATAAAAGGACAGAACTAAGTAAGTGAATGGGGGAGAGAACATAATACTAAGTTTATGTTGATCACATATTGCTTTCTTTATTAGTTTTTCATATAGTTACTCCACTTCTTTAACTAGAAAAGTTTAACCGAAATCTGATAAATCCTTCCTGTCTTCTTTCTAGGTATTTATACTATGTCATCACCCACCATCTTCTTTCCACAACTTACTTCTTGTTTATTATTTCTTTATGGTTCATGGGAGCCCCAATCCTAGTCCTAAGGACAAACACATTTAAATTTCAAAGTTTTGTAACAGACTCTATATTTTTTAGAAATCCCAAGAGAACTATTTCGAGATCAGTTTTGACTGTATTTTATAACTCTAAGTTTTGAGTATAAGATATTTGAGATTGATCTATCATTTTATTTATTTGAGCTCCACATGTGTTTACTCTATTAAAGTTATCTTATGCGTGCATACCATCTTCTTTTATTTTATGTGATCAAAAATATTTAGTTTAACTATGATGGATGTGAGGAAATTTTGTTTATCTTTTTCAAATATGTGATGTGTGAGGTTCCTGGTCAGATTCTAGGAAATTTAAAAACAAAACTATTTGTTTTACTTCAATCTTTGTATTTCTTTGAATGTCACAACGGACTTTCTCGAAGTCCTATATTATTTTAAAAGTCCATAATTCCAAGAAAATCTTGAAATAAAGAGGAGTACCACCTCTATAAAAACGCAGGGGGATTTGTATCCACGTGAGTTTTTCATTTCAGTCCTAACAGAATCAAGCGTCAACATTTTTGGCGACCATACTGGGGAACGACTGAAAATTTGAAATCTAGTTTGGTATTTTTTTTAAATACATGACTTTGCCCCAGGCTGATCAGCCCCATCTGGATGTTATACTGAATAATCAACGAAGCATCCTACATCAACTATATAATCTGGTAATAACAATAGTTGAGACCATAGAATAATTTGAAAGATCTTGGAAGACATTAGTTCAAGAACAATAAAGAGAAATCCTCCGTAGACAGAGGAGAGACAAGCAACAAGACCAAAGAAATGAAAGACTAGATCGAGCAACACAATAACGAGGTCGGGATTAAAGTTGGATGAATACAAGAGACCCATTACCATAAATAAAAGAAAGAAACTATGTATTCTAAGAAGTGGAAAACATATTCCTGAAATATCTCTAGACATGACAGGAAGAAATTAAAAACCATGAGAAGAACCACGAAGAGAACCTCATGAAGAAAGACAAGGTTGTGGAGGAGGTGGTGCAAGAAATCGAGAAGACCTAATATTTGAAAACCAAAGAAGAGTAAGAGATTCCCCCTTAAATATTTTAGGTGAGCAACGTGACCTCCCTTTTATCCCTAAGGGTACCTTGAAAGAGTTTTCTGGAGATGGAACAATTGATGCCAGAAGAAACCTTAATTTATTTCTTGATGTTTGTGATTTTCATCGTGTTGAATATGAAAATGTGATGGTAAGGTTATTTTATCAAACCTTATCAGGAAGATCGTATGAATGGTATACAAAATTACCCAGTAGGTCAATTATCTCATTTAATGACCTTGAATCCATGTTCCTGACTATGTTTTCTCCTCCAGTTGCATATCATACCCTTCTCACTAATTTCACTCAGATTGGTTTGAGGAAGAATGAGAGGATACAATATTTTAATCTCACGTTCAATAAAACCTTGAGTAAGACTCCAGAATATAAAATACCTAATGACCCATTGATACTTGGTTTTTATAAGAATGTGATGCCCCCAAATGTAAAATATGCTATCAGAACATCCCAGATGGATACCTTGGAGGAAGTAATGATTAAGGCCACTGAGATGGAAGAAATTATTATTTAGATGGGTGTTGACCCTAATATTATTCTAGGAAAATTATAGAGGCAGATAGGTGGCCTAAGTATTGATGATCAAGGAGACTCTAGCTCAAGAAAAAACAAAGAGAAGAAGTCGCAAACAATCCAAAATAAAAAAAAATGGAGGAGGATTTTTTAAGGGAACCATACCATATGTGAAGGTAGACCATGTTGTGGCACAAGAAACTAAGAAGAGAATTGATATTGCAAAAATTAATAGAACGATAAGGAAACTGCAAAATTATATTACTAGATTAATAGGGAGGGTAATTATGTAGCAAATATCATAATGTCAGTCCAACAGCAAAGGAGGAATGCTCCCCAAGAATGCAGAATGAGGTTTGAAAACATTAATAATCCGCAAAGACAAAGGGTTCCCAAACAACCAATCCCAAATGCAGTTGTTATGGATGATGTATATGACGAGCAAATGGTTGAGCAAAGGAATGATTATTTACCTGATGAAAGTTTTGAAACTGTACAGATGGATGGATGTGAGACATCGATGTGTATATTTGAAGAAGGCAACAATGACTTTGACTCACAAGTGAATGTTTCCCAGACACGATATTTTGTAAATAAATCCAAGATTAAAATGATTCTAAAAAGGAAAAGGAAAAATACAAAGAAAATTTGAATGAGAAAAATACAAATGAAAATGTCACAAATAGCACTGGAAGCAAGAAGAAACACCTGATGTTAAACCTTACCCAAATGAAGTACAATGTTGTAGAAGACTTGAGTAAGCTCAGGATAACTCTTCCTTTTACAGAAGTGGTAAAGATCCCTCAATAGAGGGAAAACATTTTGACATTGTTGGATGATCCATATGGAAAAATGGAGGTTGTTGTTATAAGTCTGAAACAAAGCCACAACACATCAACCGTCAAGTTGAGAGGTAAAATCCCACCTTTTTATATTTCAATTGAAAATCATGATGTTTCACTTCATAATTGTTTAGTTGACACTAGCATGACCAATAATATTATGTCATTGGTTATCATGGAGGCATTTGGTATGAGTTGCACAAAATATTATGAGACTGGTGAAATTATATTTGTAATTGATTCCAGACAAGTACCATCTTAAGGAGAAATCAAATATTTTAATGCTTGGATCACGACGGCTCCCCATATTATTATAGTTTTCAATATTATTGTGGTATACCTTCCTCCTGTATATGGAGTTGTTTTAGGAAGAGTTTGGTCATCTATGATCGAAGGATACATAATGAATGCTGGGAGATGCATGATGTTGCTAGATAAAGAAGGAGCAATGATTAAGGTCCCTTGTGAACCCAAATGACCCTTCTCTTTCAAAATGAAGGATAATGAACTAATGGAAGATTATATAGACATTGGGATCAGAAACTATGTTATCCTAGACTTGGAGCAGATTGAAGACATGGAGCAAATTCAAGATATGGAAAATCAAAAGCATAAATTTGATGGTTAATGGAGGATTTCATTTGATGGAGCTTGTTCAAGTTCTCAGAGTGGAGTTGGAATCATCCTTGTAAACCTAGGAAACATTATGCATCCACATGCTATTAGACTTGAATTTGCATGTACAAATACTGAGGCAGAATACGAAGGTTTGATCCAGGGAATGATTCTCGCATAGAAAATGAAGATAGAACATCTAATTGTGACAGATGACTATGAGATGGTAATAAATCAAGCTACCCAAAGATATAAAATTAAAAAAGAAAGACTCAAGTTATATTTCAAAAGAATTAATGAATTGATCTAAGCCTTCATCTCTTTCAACATTTATTTCATCCCAAGGGACAAAAATCAAAAGGCATATTCATTAGCTTTGGCGGACTCACTGTCAAACCCAGATGATGTTCAGAGAAAAATATATTTTCAATTAAGAATAATATTCTGACCTTTTGTACCTCATAATCAGGAGTATTTACAAGTATTTGAGAATGATGAAGAATTAGAAAATAAATTTGATGAATGATGATGAAGATGAGGACAATCACATAATTGTTTTCCCAAGGAATTGTATTCAATTTGAGTCTCTTTTTACAAGAGATGATCATGTTTAAAACCTCATTGAAGAAGCATCGCTCTCAAAGGTACAAGAAACAAGAAAAGTTAATGTTGGAATTGATAGTTCCCAAAAATACCTCAATTTGGGAGTTGATTACACAATTGACGAAGTTGATCAATATGTCACATTATTTAAATAATATCTTGATGTGTTCGCATGGAGTTACGATGATTTGAAGGCATATGATAAAACAATATTTCAACATATTATTCCCTTGAAAGAAGGGGAAAATCCTGTCCAGCAGAAGATAAGGATAATGAACCCCAAATTAAAACCACTAGTAAAGGTTGAATTGAAGAAATTAAAGAAGGTTGGAATAATATACCCTATTAGACATTTTGATTGGATTTCAAACCCTATGATAGTAAGAAACAAGACTGGGGAGATCCAAATGTGTGTAGATTTCAAGGATATTAACAAATCAAGCGTAAAGGATAATTATCCTTTGCCTAACATGGAGTTTCTTCTCCAACAAGTCACGGGATCAACCTGCATGTCCATGTTAGATGGTTTTTCTAGGTATAATCAACTATTGGTTGCTAAAGAAGACAGAGAAAATACAACTTTCAGAACACCTTGTGAGACATATTCATATGCCCAGATGCCATTTGGTTTAAAAAATGTTGGAGCCACATTTCAAAGGGCTATGAATCATTCCTTTGAAGGGTTGATAGGAAAATTCATGGAGAATTATCAAGATGACTTAACAGTACATTCAAAAACAAGGAGAAATCACATTCATCACCTGAGAAAAGTTTTTTATAGATGTAGGTTATATCGTGTTTCCTTAAATCCAAAGAAATGATTATTTGTTGTAACCAAAGGAAAAATATTGGGTCATATTGTGTGCAAGGAAGGAATCTATATAGATCCAGAAAGAGTTAAAGATATAAATGAACTCAACCCCCCAACATCTAAGAAGGGATTTCAATAATTAGTTGGAAATATTAACTTTGTACGAATATTTGTCCCTAACTATGCAAGTATTGTGAAGCCAATCAATTTATTATTGAAAAAGGACTAAAGTTTTGAGTGGACCACAGATACACAAGAATCATTTAATAATATCAAAAAGGAAATCACTATAGCGCTAGTACTCATTAGCCTAGATTTTCAAAGAGACTTCATCATTTATCCGTTCGGTACATAAACAATTGTTGCATCTATTCTTACTCAGAGGAATGCCAAGGGTGAAGAACTGCCAATTAACTTCATGAGAAAGAACCTTCATGATTATGAATTGAGGTATTTAGAATTGGATAAGCAAGCCCTATCTCTTGTGAAAGTGGTGGCTCACTTTCGAACTTACATATTAAATTCTCATGTATATTGACATTAAGAGACTAGAGAGTCCCCAACACCAACATCTCAAACTCACGTGGGGATAGGAGGGAAGAGACGAAAATGTCACCCTAGGCTTAGAGCCCCAACAAGAAAACACATTGAACTCTAGGATGAATCTCCTCTAACCTAAATTCCAAGCATGAATCCCTTTGCGTTGTATTTTTATTTTTAAAAATATTTGGTTTTTATGCAATTTATAATTTTTATGCTCTTTTGTATGAGTTTATAAATTTGAAATAACAAGATTAAATCTTAAAAGAATTTAAACAACTAAAGAAAATGCATACAAGGAAGATTAAAATTGATAAAAAAAAAATTATTTGTTTTGGTAAGAAAGTAACTAAAGAAAAAATAATGAAAAGTTAAAAAGAGTTAGTGCTAAAGGGGTTACTTAAAAGAAAAAATCGTTAAACAAGAAAACAATTTAATGACTACCAAAATCATTTATAGAAACTTTGTAGTGATGGTTTGATATATTTTATTTTTATTTTTCTTTACCTTAAAATGTAATGATTAAAAACTATAAAATAAATAAAGAAAATTTGTACCTATCATCACTAACTAATGAAAATGAAAGAAACTTATTACACAATTTTACAAAAGGTACATGATCCATTAATTTGTTTTACTTTATTTTCTTCTTAAAATTTTTAGTGTTGAATTAAGAAAAAATGAAAAAAACAGAGATTTTAAAAGAAAACAAATAAAGAAAGAGTTTCAGAGAGTGAAGGGATTTGATATTTAATTTAAAACGTTCCCATACAATTCTTGGAGTTTAGGAATCTACAAATATTTGCATAGACTTGGGCCAGGTATTTAGCTTTTATCCATTCTAGAACAAAGTTATAATATAAATACTAAGAGCGAAAGAAAGAAGAAAGATGAGCAAAAATGGAATGGAGCGATGGTGATGATAACAAAAGGTGAGGACCTGCATATTAGAAAATGATTAACATTGAAATAAAATCAGGCTTAAATACAACAAACTGAGAGGAAAACAATTCACCTTATGAGAACCAATAGATCTCATCCTCGACTCATATGTTTTCTTCTTTGCAAGGCTCCTTGCTGTCAAAAATCCCGTCAATCTCTGTTGAAAGTAGAGGATGAATGATGAATTAAAAAGGAAAACCTCACTACACTCCAAGTTTTCTTGCCAAAGTTTTTCCTCTCCCCATTCTTGGAAGTTCGTTTGTTTCTCTTTTTATATTCCTTGGCAAGATGTTCCAGCGGTTATGGTCATTTTACAAATGAACGAACTAAAGGGAATTGCTTAATTTTTAATAGATAGAAATTATTTAGGAAACTTAATTAACGGTCGCACGTCCTCCTCTTTCCATTTGTCTTGTTTGTCACAAGCACTTGATAGCAACTTTATTAATGTAAAAATATTAGTGTGATTGTGTCATTCTATTCTTGGATTGATGATATGTATAGTAATATGCTCTCCACGCATGTAAATCCATATGATATATCTCAATTAAAAGAAACATGGTTCCTTTTCTCTTGTAACAAAATCATCATGTGCCTGAACATCTCCATTATTATATGACTCAAAGCCTGGTGGGAAGTCTAGTTCAACAATTTCCTCGACACAGTTTTCAACCTGATAGGAACCCTTTGTTGCTCTTCATGGAAGGTATATGACTCTCTTCAATCTTACCCAACTTTGTACTGGGAGGAAAACAATGTACTTCGGTTTGAAATTTCTGCATCTCTATATGGGCGAATGCACTTGAGGTTTGATCTCCAAATTGAACATTTCTCGTCAAATATGCATCCTCAAATATTTCAACTGGGTGACTTTTATATTTCAACTGGGTTTGTCCATAATTCCATCAATGCGCTCAGGCCTCTACAAACAACAATTATGTGCATCATCAATTCTGTGCATCCCATTGCGCAGCCAATCAAATAAGATCTGTAATTGTCTCACAAGAATTGAGAAATATTTTCCATAGTCCTTCTGCTTGAATCCCTTCACCTTTTAGATCTAAAACCAATACATGTATTGGCATTTGTTGTTAATGGTGTCAGAGAAAAAGGTGATCGATCGACCTCAGTCGAATACATCATAGTTTGTTCATGGTTGTAAACAATGGAAAATCCCTTGCCTTCCACTTTATATTTTTTAGTCTGGAGCATTTATCTTTGTCAATTGTTCACCAATGATGTGCTCTAGGGTCCCCTAGCTGAGATATTTCAACTAAAATAAATCGGGTTCCCTTTCAAACATGAAAGTAACTCTCGACATGCATTAAATCAACAAGACAAAACAACAATGATTTTTGTTTGACTATCAAAGTACCAACATTAATAAGGGAAACATGACCAACACCCTTTCACTAAATTTGGCAATGGTATTCGAGAGAGATGCTGAGGTGGTCAAGAGGGTGTGTAGATTAGTTTCTACAAAGATCAGGATCATAGGCATGCTCATGCTTCGATGAATTTGAGTTTTTCATTCCCATTAGAAAAAAACATTTCTCAAACTTTGTGTCGTCTGCTTTTCTTTCGCTGCTCGGATATGGTTTGGAATGATATCAGATGTCGTATGATGGTATAATAAAAGCACAGTTAATTGATTAACATTCTTTGCAGCAAACCCATAACTGGTTTATGACTTGATGGAGATATAACTGGGTGATTATGACTTGATGGGAGATATAACTGGTTGTCCTTAAAACATTTACTTCTTCAATAGACAAAATGTTATTCATGTCTATTCCCTTCATCTTTCAATAAATGGTGATGGTCTTCATACCCATAATAGACACTTAGATTGCTTATACATGGATTGGCTAGTGTATTTCTTGGCAACAATTTACACTTGGAGTATATTTCTATGATATTTTAAAGCCATCCATAAAGAAAATGGTTCGTATGAATGTATTTCTCATGAGGCCGTTGCTTCAAAACATAAAGAGAATCAATCCACTTATAAGATAAAGTGAATACCAAGCTTTTATTCAACTAATAAAGGAGTCAAGTGGAGGAAACATGGAAAATATAATATAATGATATAATTCTTTCCCTTTCAATAACATGGGGTAATGCCTAAGTCATGGTTCTAATTTGAAAAAGTGGGTCAATGCAAATTTAAGGAAGTAGTGTGACATGAGCTTTTAATAATTGTTTACTTTACCTTTATTAAAAGCTATGAATTTAAGGTGAGTCATGGAACATAAGGAGTTGTATGATGGTAAGGGATCTCATATGATGATTTTTCAATATGGAGTGGACTAATTGGAAATGAGGTTAAGGTTAAATGTTGGTCTTAAATAAAATAAGGCTACATAATAAAATATACAATGTTATCCCTTAATATGGTAAAATGCCAAGGTCTTTATTTCAAGACATAATAGAATAATTAGGAAAAGAGAGGCATGAGAAATATATTTGGATATGGTTTATAAGTAGAGAAATGAAAAGGTTAATAATGTGGAGAGGCCCGAAAATAAGTCATATGAATGATAGATCCATATCCGTAATAGCTTCGTTGAGTCGGTCACATCAATTTTGACGAGAGTGAGAAAAACCATGCGCAAGAAATTTCATTCTAGGGGGGTCCTAGCAATGCTTTGTTGGCTAAGTACTATTGACCAAAAATGTAGTCAACAATGTCATTGTGTATGTTTGATCCTCTCCTATGAAGATGCTTTTAAATTAGCAATTAAGAGAAGGAAAATGGGCGAACTGGTTGGTGAAGATTCAATAATATGATATTGAAATTAAACCTTTAAAGGAATTCAAAGGACAGGGTTTATGTAAGCTCATTGCAAATAGTGATTATTTGGATGGAATGATTTCAATATCAGTAGGATAACCCATGGTAGATTCAGAGTGGTATAGAGATATTTTATTCTACTTGAGGTATAGACAATTTCCGGTCACTATGAACCCTAAAGAGAGAATAACATTGAAGATGAAGTCGAGTCAATATGTTTTGATTGTTGATATATTGTTCAGGAGGAACTATGATGGTATATTGTTGAGGTGTGTTGATGAAATGAAATATCAAGAAATGATGAAAGTATTCAATGAATGAATATGTGGTGGAAATTTTATGCCTACCGCCACCGCACATAAGATAATAAGAGTTGGTTTTTATTGGCCATCATTTTTTAAGGACTCATATGCTACCATAAGGAAGTGTGTATCTTATCAACAATTTTTAGGGAAAATGAAAAAATATGCAATTCCATTACAACCTATATCTGTAGAAAAACCATTTACCCAATGGGAACTCAATGTCGATCCAAAGTCAAGCAAAGGACATATATATATCCTCATCGCCACAAATCATTTTACAAAGTTGCCTAAAGCAGTGGCAATAAAAAAGGTTGATTCTGAAGAGTTGATTAAGTTTCTCAAAGATAATATTTTGGCAAGGTTCGGTGTCCCAAAAAAATTCATCACTGATAATAGCTCAATTTTCATTAGCTCAAAATTTACAGAATTTTGTGGAGAATATGGGATTGTTATGGGGAAGTCATCAAATCATTATCCATAAGGGAATGGTCTTGCAAAATCCATTAATAAGACACTCATTGAGATATTGAAGAAAATTATTGATAAGAACCAAAGGAATTGGAATTTGAAGTTGATTGATGCTTTGTGGGTGAGCAGAATGACTCTGAAAGACAGCACTGGGATGTCTTTGTACACATTGGTTTATGGGAAATAAGAAAAAATGCCAATTAGTCTCGAGCTAAATGTTGTGACTTTTGTAGTTAATACATAGGATGCAGAAGATAGTTCACATATGCAAATGAGAGTCAACCAGTTATTGAAATTAGAGGAAGAACAAAGTAAAGCCTTGAATAAAACTTCTCAAAGACAACAAATTTTCAAAATATATTTTGATTAGAATGCAATAGTAAAGAATTTCCAAAAGGGTGAACCAGTGTTACTCTGGAATAAATTTAAGAAGAAACCATCGATGCACACAAAATTCGAAGCACTCTAGGTTGGACCGTACATAATTGAAAGGATGTTGGGTTTTAATTCTTATATTCTCAAAGATATGAAGGGTAAAATGTTAATGGGAAACATTTGAAAGGAATCTCTGAAATTTTCTCATTTCCTTGTACATAATTTTTCTTTTGCATAGTTTCTATATCCTTACCTTTTTACTCCATATCCCAATGGATGGAATCCCCTGGTCATGAATATTCTAGATTCTTGATCACCCAAGGGGGGTTATCATCCCACATTAGGAGCCAGATGTTGATATCATTTCCCATTTCTAGTTTTTTCCTTCCCCGTTATATTTTCCCAACTTCTTTTTCCATTTCTTTTCCCTCTTCTACACCTCCCCTTGTTTCCCTCTTTCTTATATCCTTTCATCTATCCCTTTATAGTTACCATACTTAGTCATATTTCAGTAATCGGTGGGTTGGCGGGTTGGCATACTTTCATCTCCATACACTTTCCTATGTCATAAGTCCACTGCTACACTACACTTAGTCATGTTTTTCGACTTCATCAGTTCACGAGTTCAATACCTCATCCTCCAAGTTTTGTGATTTCCACTTTGCACCCAAAGTTATGTGATCTACATTTTGACCATCAGATCTATTGCAGGTGCCAAGCCCCTAAGTATTTTATCCCTTCTACATGAAAGTCCAACCGACCGCCTTTCCACAGTTAATATGTTTTTGGGTTCCTAAGTTGGCAGTTTCATGAAAATATCCATATTCAAACTAACTCTCGTCCGACCTCATGCCTGAATATTTGGAGAATCCTGCATCTATCCCAAGACATAACCAGAATCCAGGTCAAGTTTTTTAACAACCCTTATCTAGAAATTGTGTGTTTGTTTACCAGGTTGACAGGCCAGGAAAGAATTGTTACTATCTTTTGCATGATTTTGTATATTTTGTATTTTACAGTGAAAGAACAGGCAATTTTTTACTGGGGGAAAATTGATTTCTATCGAAATATCGTCCCAGTTATCACACTATAAAAAAGGACAAAAAAATGTTCATGCATTCCTATCTGATATTTTCTATTGTGTATTGTTGTCAATTTCCAAACTTGACCATAAGTAAGAGGGTGAATCATGAAATAGATCCAGTTACCTTCAGATATCAGGCACTATGGAGACACAAGACCCCTTTGTATTTTTATGAAGTTTATAATGATTTTGTCTCAGTCTTCAAAACGTTGTTGTTTGGTGAAAATATTTCAAGGATATATGACCATGCTAACAGATTCTTAGAGAAAAAAGGAATAATACAACAAATGGAGAATCACAGTGTCATAAGGATATTTTTCTCAAAATAAAATCCTTTTTTCCTCCCATATCATGTATCTGACAAATTATTCATTATAGAGGTGGAAAGGCAATACAACTTCTGGCTACATTTTTTCCATAAAAAAGGGAAAAATCAATTTATCCCCTTGCCATGGAAGATTGGAGATTTCATGTTCAAAAACATAAATAAAATTGGCGAGTTTGCAAAT